>JASDQU010032303.1:22245-36345 GCA_032191745.1 Picea mariana | reverse complement strand
GACACTTTGAAGAATGTTGCAGATTCATTAACAAAATCTGTGAGCACTAAGAAGTTCTCTTGGTGTAGAGGATCCATGGGCATTGTTGCCCTGGATTGTTGACTATGTAACCCTGTAACCCCCTGTGTGAAAAGAAAACAACAAGTGGGAGAATGTTGGGTATGTGTTATATTCTTTACAGGAGCAGTAGTGTCTGAGCGCTTGCGCCGGGCGTGCAGGGGGGTGCAAGGGGGCGGAGCCCCCCGCGCGGGGGTTCGGGGGCAGCGCCCCTGAATTTTTTTTTTCGGGCCGACATATTTTCGGGACGACATATTACCGGGACGACATATTTCCGGGACCACATGATATTAGGTGGTTTTTCGGCACATGGTTTTTTGCCGATGGTTTTCTATTTCCGGTTAAGGAATTAGGGTTTTGAACTAATCCAGGTCATTGGGTTAGGGTTTTGGATGCCGCTGGCTCCTATATGTATATTGTATTGTAAACAATGTAACACAATGTGTATGAATATAATATATACTGGTTTTCCCGGTTTGGGTTTCCAGGTGAAAAATCTCTGTATAATGTTTGTGTTTGCCATTGTATCTTTTCTGTTCTTTTCTGAATATCAGTTTGTAGTAGATATTGTACAAGGTTAGAATTTACAATATCAAAATAAAATGCAAACTTGGTCATTGATTCATCAAAATCTATGCCATGACCCTTGCCTTCCACTACCATGGCGCTGAAAACATGGACCCTATCAGTCTATGTCTCAAGTACGGTCTATGTCATCATATATATATAATGTTTTTCAAAAATCCCAAAAATTATAATTTTTGAAGATTCCATGCTTGTTACTAAATTTTCTTAGGTGCACTTGAAAATTTTAATCGACCAAAAATGAATCTTGGTCGTTGATCACCAAGTCAAGTGTGATTAGGGTCGTTGATTTAACTAACTCCTCAGTCACCATGAAAAAAAAAATTGACTTTCCGAACCAAATTTGACTCTGCAACTTGCAGGTCGATGCCATTGATCATCTCCTCAATCATTTTGAGTGCAAATTGGACTTAAATTTGCTTATAAATTTTGAGATTTCACTCCAGTTTCACAAATTTCCCCAAATCCATCATAGATCAGAACTATACAACAACTAATTTTCCAAATTCACACTATTCCTTGGTCCATACAGGTCCGATGTTGAACCAGAAGCTCTAATACCACTCTGTAGTGTCCCCCGCTACTAAAACCAAAAATTTAAAATTTTATGATACCAATTAAATCAAATGCATGCATGCTAAAAATTCCATGCAACTAATAGAATTTTTAAAACATGAATGTGGTTAAATCGACATTCACATAGAAACATATAAATGGTTAAAACTCATAGTTTATGCATAGTAAATAAATCCCATAAATAAGAACAAAAAAATAGAGATAAAAACACTTATATTTTATCAACAAATGTGCAAGTAGCTACAAAGGACAAATGTTTCACCCAATCATAGATTTGTTTCTCCAAATATCAGCAGAAAATCACCCTTGATATGAGGGCTATGAATCCAAAAGAAAGGGGTGTCTCTATTATCCACTCATATCCCAATATAACACACAACAATCTACGTTTTCCTACAACTATCCCAATCCTCCATCTCTCTTCCCCTATGTAACACCCTGTTTCCCCCAAATTGTAAATATAACTGGACTGGCCAAGAACTATGGAAAACTCATAAATATGAATATGTGATGTAAATGGACCTTGAGGAAGAGGTCAATGAATGTGAATAACATTCTGAATTTATTGCAGGATTTCTGATGAGGGGATGTGCAGAAAAAGAGACCACGATGGCGGTGGAAGGCACCTGAAAAGGTGGCGTTAACTTCCACCAAGAATTAAATACCGTATTTGGACTCCACTAGCCTGGAGAACCAAAAGCGGCTCGCTGGCCCTGAAATTCAATGCCTCGCAGGATGGTAGGCGGATGGCTTGATGAGGGATGGGATGGTGAACTGCCCATCCATAGAGCCATCAGGCCTGATCGACGCGAGGGTAATCGTGCCACACGCAACCTCGCGAGAGGATAAGGTGTATGGTATAAGCGATTAAGAGGGAAGATGTGAGGGGAATTGGGGATTATGCAGAGTGAGTGATAGCAGAGAGGAAGGATTGCAACCTTCGCTCCTGGTCACTGGCAAATAGAGAGACGCAGTCTCAGAGCATCGTGGTCTCATCTCGGGGGTGGCTAGTGGTAAATCCGCTGGGAATCGCTACGCCTACGGTTGGGTGGAAACGAGCACCCCTCTCAGCAGTTTCTCCCACTTCTGAAGTTATTTCTGATAAGTGTTTTGTTCATATTGCATCTTGAAATTCATATGCTGACATATATGCTCATAAAATGTGAAATGGTGAACAATTACAGTATAAGAATGTCTGTGTAGTGTTTTGACAAGTAATGTTAGATATATGCTTATAACAGAAAGACCACACATGGCTTCTGCTGATACATGAATTTAATTTTGCATGGGTCAAACTAAATTAGGCTTCCAGCCCGTTCTCGGGAAGCTGTTTACCCGTATCTACCTCCGAAAATGCCCCAGTATAGATCTCTTCACAGAGATTTCCTCCTTAGCAAGGTTCACCAAGAACCCAAAGAAAGGACTTGAACTCACAAGTCCTATTAACCCTGTACAAGGAGGAATGACCCTCTTAAGGTTCCGAGGTAGCAGTGTAGGGATATGTAACAAATCGACGAATGAGCTTTCGTCGGGTGACCCATAGCCATTCACAACTGTTAGATTGACGGGAGTAACGAGGGCTTTACAGACCTCACCCTTTTTCCCTCTATCTGCGAGAACAACGAGGAAATCAGGATCGTAGATTCCAAAAACCCCGGAGAACATTTGGACCATTGATCTTTCCACATCCACGAAGTAGTGGAGTAATGCACAAGGTGGGACAATCTGAGTCGTTGGATCTCATCAGAAATCCCGTCGGTCGTTGGATCGGGTTAAGATGCTCGGAGTTTAGTCTCTGGAGTGTGCACAAAAAGAACGAATCTAGACCATTAGATCTTGGTCTGATTACCTGTCAGCCGTCGGATCGGATAGGTAAGTGCCTTTTGGGTTGGCATTTGGCGAAGCCTGAGGGTTAACTTGAACCGTCCCCCTTTAGGACAGGTGTCAGGGATCTGGAAAGAGTCTGGATATTGGCCATTGGCATATCGGAGATCCTGAGGTCAAGGGAATTGGGACGTGATGAGTTGCGAACTTCGAGAGTTCATTTGGACTGTCCATCTGTTTGGGATGCGTGTCAAAAATCCGCAGAGAGTCGAGATATTCGGCATCGGGAAATCAGAGTTCCTGAGGTCGAAGGGCTTGGTACATCACAAGTCTCGAAATCCTGATGAGATTAGAGCCGCCCATTTGTGGGGATGTGTGGCAGAGATCCAGGCCATCGGGGAAAGTCCCGACGAGGAGGTCGTCCATCGGAGTTTGGCTCATCGGGATATCGGAGATCCCAGTGACAAGTTATCGGTGCCCTTTGGAATCGCGAAATGAAAAATTCCCGATGAGTGGGGGGTAGCTGTCTGCACATTAGAGAAGGAGGATAGCGCCACCGTGAGGGGCCAGCTGTCAACAAACCGGAGAGTCGGGATTCGCAGAATCGGGAATTCTGTGGACATATGCACTTTGGCATTGAAAACCCCGAAACCCTAATGAGGGACAAGGCTGCGGTCTTGTGAGATAGAGGTCACATGGATTAAAGACTTAGCTGGGAGGCTAAGGCAGCAGAGGAGCATATCGAGATTCGGGGATCGGTGAACCAAATTGTTGGGACATCACGAGTGTCAAAACCCCGACGGATGGAGGAGATTCGTTCGAAGAATCTACAGGTCTGTAATGACCGTTAGATGTGGAGGTGAGACGTCCACTTAAGCCAGGATGTTAATTATGCTTTAGGATAAGCGGCGAGAAGATCTGGACGACCAGAGTTCACCCATTCAGATCTACGACTGAGGTTCCATTCCNGAGGATAGCGCCACCGTGAGGGGCCAGCTGTCAACAAACCAGAGAGTCGGGATTCGCAGAATCGGGAATTCTGTGGACATATGCACTTTGGCATTGAAAACCCCGAAACCCTAATGAGGGACAAGGCTGCGGTCTTGTGAGATAGAGGTCACGTGGATTAAAGACTTAGCTGGGAGGCTAAGGCAGCAGAGGAGCATATCGAGATTCGGGGATCGGTGAACCAAATTGTTGGGACATCACGAGTGTCAAAACCCCGACGGATGGAGGAGATTCGTTCGGAGAATCTACAGGTCTGTAATGACCGTTAGATGTGGAGGTGAGACGTCCACTTAAGCCAGGATGTTAATTATGATTTAGGATAAGCGGCGAGAAGATCTGGACGACCAAAGTTCACCCATCCAGATCTACGACTGAGGTTCCATTCCGGAGCCCCCTTACTGTTCTGCCTTTAGCGGTAGGGGGAGGGGGGTCCGGAATTGGACGTGAAACTCTCGAACGATTGAGATTTACTCACTGTGATCAACGGCTTCCCAGTGGATTCCGGACCCCCCTTTCCATTCTACCTTTAACGAGGGGGGGGGGGTCCGGAATAGTGTGGTGTGTGAAGTGGGACCCCTCCCTGTCATGACGACCACCGTGTCACGTTTCCCTCTTGCCACCTGTATTACACCCATACGCGCGATGGGGCTTGTTCTCATTGGCGGTAATCTACTCCTGTTGAGAATTGTTCCTATTGGCCAATTGCTGAACCGGTAGGGATTCGACCCCATTGGTCGGTCGCTAGCCCTGTCAGGGTTCGGTGGTTGCAGAGTCTAATGTTTGGACATTACTACAGCGCCGGCGCGCGAAATATAAATAGGCACTACGTTCAAGCTAAACCGCGACCATGACCCACGATCACCTGAGGATGGGGAAGAAAAGAGAAAGAGCCAGTTTACGTTGGATCTCCATGGTTATTTAGGAGCTCGAGTCCGACAGAGGACCGAAAAATTTTGGTTTAGGTAGTGGGTGTGTTACACCCTAAATCTACACAACTCAAGGAATGGGATCCCCTTTCACTGCACATAGTCCCTCAGGCCTTCCCATTCCCTCCAAGGCTCTAGCATAGGTTGAATAGGAATCTCTCTTGTTGGGGAATCTAGGGATGTCAATTGCAATAGGAAAATATCACAGCGGAAATCTCACTTGCTACTAGGGAAATATCTTGCGTAGAATCTCACTCTACATGCCTAACAAGTTGCTTCTTCATGTAATTACAACACCAAAATATTCCCACAAAATCCATTATGGTTGTCTTCAAGCTCCAACACTCTGCACTCTCTTATTATCCCAAAAAATGCATGTAAAAAATTGCCTACAATACCCATTCGAATTTCCCCTTTTCCCCATGCAAGTTTACTCTTGCATCCTCAATGTTAATTGTACTCATCTCCATGCTCTCAATAACTATGTGAAGTGATTTTTCACACCAAATTTCTTACATATGTTTAATGATTGGGTATTTGATACACTCAAGAGGAAATTAGGAGGTTCATACACAATAATAATTTTAGGAAGTGGGTTGGGATTAATACACATGCATAATTCCCCCCTTGGACCCCCTCTTAGACCCTCTCATCTCTTGTGGAAACTTAGCCCCCATTACTCTGTCTATGCCTATCTGCAACTAGCATTACATTTTATTTTATTATTATGATATATAATGTTCACATATTACATAGTCGGGCCCACGACCATACGTCATATTTACATTATACATTGCTAAACTAGGGATTAAAAATAGGGATGTTGCAATGATCTCTCTTTTCTAGATTATTAATACAAGGGTTATATTATGTCAGTTCTATATCAGTGTCTCTCTTATTTACTTTTTTATAATTTATATTTCTTGAGTAATTTCTCACTAATTACTATTTTTGTTGGTTAAGTACATTACAACATCAATCTTATATGAGGTCGCACTTTTCCGTCATAGTATAATCAATGATAACTTTAAAAAAAAATGGCTTAGACACTAACATTAATTTTGTTTTATGTTTATATGTGTGTGTTATAAATAACTATATATATATATATATAACCAATTTCATTTATTTCATTTGGAGTTGAAGTGAAATAAATGAAATTGGTTATATTTGTGTGATTGCAAGATAAAATTATTGCGATAAATCATTTTAAAAACTTGAAAATACAATCATGTTGAATTAAGTGCATGCGCATTGATTGAAGATGAAATGTGTAAATCAACCTTTAAGCAACATTAGAATTTGGATCAGATATTTGAGAAACAATGTTTTTTATCATGGTTGCAAAGAGTGATATGTGGGCTAAGAGTTGTGATTCATGTAAGTAATTATATTGCAAAAACATGTACACTACATTGTCATAATATTGATTTTAAATATATTAGGTTTGGTGTCATGAAGCATGGACACATCCATCCAATATGAAAAAATTAATTAAACATAAAACATTTTAATTAACAATATAAAAACACACTAAAATGACTATACTAATAGAATTAAATTAAATATAAGTAATGCATATTACTATTTTATAAGTCAATTGGGTCTAGCACAAATGGTTGTGTGATGGAGTATTATCCTCCCCACCTAGATTCTATTCTCATAAATAACATGAGCAATATTCAAACTTCTATAAAATTTGGTTTACACCCAATAACATCCTTGTAATATATCTATATTACAAATTTATATTAATGTTATCATAAACTAGTATATATTTATCCCTATTAACCTATATTAATAATGTATATTCTATACTTCTCAAACCTTACTAGTCATGGAATTCTACACACCCATCTCATCACACATATTTTTAAAAAATAATATCCATAACATGTAAATTCTTCACTAGTATAAATTTATCCCTATTAACCTATATTAATAATTTATATTGTGTACTCCTCAAACCTTACTAGTCATGGAATTATACACACCCATCTCATGACACATACTTTTAAAAAATAAGTGTTGCATGGCAGCATAGTCCCTGCCAGGTTGGGATAGGAGTAAATTCAACCCATTACAAACATGTGGCTAGTAAGTTGAAATACATATGGTTTGCATGCAGAACATAGTATTGCCGAAATAGTTATTCCTGAAATATATCAAAAATTATCAACCTTTAAATGGTTCTAGGACACAAAAAATTTAGCATTCGTGAATTAGTTTTTTTTTCCATACGTTCGTGCAGAGAAACACAAAAAAATAGTAGTAGCATTTGTTACATAGGTTCGTGGAAAAAATCACAAAGAAATTCGCATCCCTGAATTAGTTATCTTTAAAACAAGGGTTCCTGACACAAAAGAAATTGAAATTTATAAAATTATAGGTTCCTGAACAACATAAATTATACATGTTGGATTACTGAGAGGGGGGTTGAATCAGTAATAGCATAATTATAATCCTTTTTCTTCAAATGTTATATCAATGTAGAATTATTATCCAATAATGAGTAGTAAGAAATAAACAATCACACACATACACAGTACACCAGTGTTTTACGTGGAAACCCAAATCGGGAGAAAACCACAGAATGTTTTTTCTTATATGTCTTGAAGAATTAAATTCATTGGAAGCACCAACTTCCTTTGTTTTCCAGCTACAACTGGAAGGAGGCTCCAACCCCCTAGTTTCTCAAGCTACAACATGAGAGAAACTCCAACTCCCCAATTCTCTAGCTATAACTAGAAGGAGGTTACAACCCCCTATGTTCTCCGGCTACAACCACCTGTCCTTGCCCCATCCTGCCACCCTAAAGTACAAGTAGAATGATGGAACCATTGTCAAACTATCACTGTGAGATATACCATTGTAAACCTGTACCAATAAATCTGAACCATGCATCAACCATGCATCAACCTGTACCATAAACAAGTGCATCAACCATGCACCAACCTATACCAAACAACCTGTAATCAACCTGTACCATAAACAAGTGCATCCAACCATGTACCAAGTATGTACCAATCATGTTTCAACTACTAATAAACTATGACTCATCAATATGTACCAACATCATCAACTATACACCTGATGTATGTGCCAACTCATCAACTACTTGTCTCAACCATGTACTCAACATGCACCTCAACCAAAAGCCCTCATCAATTTCATCATCCAAATATGATTTTTAGCTTTGTAATAGACCTGGTGTATATGATCACATTCCTGCAAACCTTCCTTAACTTTAACAGCAAGAGACTAGCATTTTCATCAAACTTTTCTTTAGTCCCACATGCCTAGTTTTGGATTAGTCAACAACCCTAACTTGACGTAATCATAACTTTGAACCTGTAATGTATAAAGATCTAAAACTGATATACAATGTTCTTCAGTTTCTTTTATGCAATTTCTCCAGGTGTCACTACTTGGAACCTCTCAGAAAAGAAGTTATAGCAAAAATGGCATACCTTGTTGAATTCTGTTTAATTCTAGAGAGAGACCTTGTAGAGAAGGACCCACATGAAATGTTCATTGAATTTATATGAAATATATACAAAGCATATGACATACTATACCCTAACCAACACATTTTGTCTCACTGAATTTGGATCTATTATGAAGAAGTTATGACGTTTTTACCCGAAACACTTGTTTTTGACTAGTTTCAAGACTAGCCACAAACCCTATTTTCCATGGAGTGTAACTCCCAAAATACAACGAACCACAAGCTGAATTTTTTACCATAGATACTTGGGTATGTTTTATCGATGGAATATAAATTTCATGGTCTGAATCATTATAGAAAAAACGTTATAGTGAAAATGGTGAGATGACCTGTAAATAACATACCTTAGAAAGCACCATCAAAAGAATTTATCCTTCCTTTCATTTCGGCCTTCTTTTCTTCACCTTCCCTCAGAAATTTGGCTTAGATATCCTTGGTTACCTCAGACACCTATATATATTCAATATTCTCAAGTTTAATAGAAATGAGAGAGCCTTTCCTCTTATTTATACTCTCCAAGTAGCTTCTTTAAAAACATCGTCTAGGTCACTTGGCCCACTTTCCTTATTTTACGGTTAACCCACTTGTCATTTCTCCATTAAATTTATTATTGAAATAATTTATTTTGTATTCATTTTGAATTATAATACATCATCATTTCACTTTATTATTTACCTTTTAAAATCTCTTAAACCACCATGACTACTTTGACCTTTTGGGGCTTCTAGATGACATATGAAGGTCCTCCAACTTCGTAAGGCCATAACTCTCAAACTGTGAGGCGTTACGTGACACTCCACATACCACCAGAAATGGAATGATATGTACTATCCATATAAAATAGTATTGCCTTTAAATATAACAAAAATCATACCGTTATCCATCAAACAAACTTGAGTCCATTACCGAAACCTAGGTTCTCTAACTTCACATGGTCATAGCTCTCTAACCGTGAGGAGTTATGTGACGTTCTACATACCACCAAAAATGGAATGAAAAGAACTATCCATATAAAATAGTTTCCCTAAAAAATTCATTGTACTTCATCTTATTATTCCACAATTAAGCATGGGTTCTCTTAGTCTGCAAAACGTCTTCCCGTGAGGGCTTTCACCATAAGGGGACCACTTTGGAGTTCATCCATATTTACTTCTTATCAACCATGACAAAACAATAATGATTCATATTTACATCAAACAATATTGGGTCTATTACCCAAACCTTTGTGCTACGGGGATTTCTTCGAGGGTTAACATCAATGACAACCAACCTTAATCAACAATATCCCCCTTTGGCATTGATGGCAACACTCTGATGCAATACTGAAAACATATCACTCATGTTCCCCCTAGAACCTTACCTCTGTCCTCTACATATGATAAATCTGTTTATGTTCTCTGCATCTGATAAATTTTCTCCCCTTGGAACCATGCCTTTCTCCTCTGCATCTGATAAATCTCTCCCCCTTTGTCATCAATGGAAAAAGTATATTTCCATCCGGGGTTGCTCCCCCTTACTGAACTGTCCTCTTATGGTGCTTCCTCGTGTACATATAAGACATATAAGATAAGCATTCAAAAAGAATTCAAAAAAAATTCATTTTGGAGTAGAAATAACTCCAGGTCTTTGGTGAAGATATTCAAAGGCTTCCTGTGGAAGTGGTTTTGTAAAGATGTCTTCCACTTGTTCTTTTGTTCTCACATACTCAAATCTGATGTTCTTTTCTGCAACCTGTTCCCGTAGAAAGTGATACTTGATTGGAATGTTCTTCATCTTGGAGTGCATTACCGGGTTTTTTGAGATACTGGTGGCACTTGTATTATCACAATATATTGGAATGGGCTCATCATACTCAACCTGTATATCTGTCAAAGTTTGTTTCATCCAAAGAACCTGTGTACAACATGTTGTTGTTACAATATACTCTACCTCGGCTGTAGATAGAGATACTAATGATTGTTTCTTTCTTATCCATGATACCAAACACTCACCTAAGTGGAACCCTGCTCCACTGGTGCTTCGTTGATCATCAATACAACCTGCCCAATCTGCATCTGTGTAGGCAATAACTGATAGATATTTTCCTTTTGGATACCATAATCCAAACTCTTCTGTTCCTTTGAGATATCTGAATATCCTCTTTACTGCTAATACATGTGATTCCTTTGGTGTTGCTTGAAATCGTGCCACTTATCCAACTGCCTGCATTACATCTAGTCTGGATGCTATCACATATAGTAGGATGTCAATCATTGACTTGTATTGCCTCTAATCTGTAGACTTTGAATCATCATATTTTCTCAACTTACAACTGGTTTGCATGGGAGTGATAACTAGTTTGTAATCTTCCATTCTGAACCTCTTTAACATTTCTCTGATATACTTGGTTTGAGAAATAAAAATTCTTTGGTTTATTTGACGTATCTAATTTCCTAGAAATAAGGATAGTTCTCCAGGTAACAACATTTCAAATTCATTCTGCATGTCTTTTGCAAATTTCTGGCTTGACCTGTCATCATCACTACCCAAAATAATATCATCAACATAAACTTCAATTAATAAAATATTACCTTGACCTACCTTGATGTAGAGGTTGTTGTCTGCACTTCCTTTTCTGAACCCTACCTGTTGCAGATACTTATCCAGTCTGGAGTACCATGCTCTAGGATCCTGTTTTAGACCATACAAGGCCTTCTTTAATTGACACACATAGTATGTGTTCTCTGACAACTGAAATCCTTATGGTTGTTCAATGTAGACTTCTTCTTCAAGTTCCCCATTCAAAAAACCTAATTTTACACCCATCTGATATACTTTAACATTTTTGGAGCATGCATAAGCTAAAAGCATATGGATTGCTTCCATTCTGGAAATTGGGGAAAATGTCTCTTCAAAGTCGATTCCTTCAATATGTGCATATCCTTTTCATACCAATCTAGCTTTGGTCCTTGTAACCTGTCCATCTTCATTCAATTTATTCCTGAAAACCCATTTTTTATCAATCACATTCTTATTCTTTGGTCTTGGAACCAATTCCCAAGTGTCATTTTTCTCTATTTGATTGAATTCTTCATCCATGGCCTTATTCCAAAATTCATCCTTGTTGGCTTCTTCAAAACAGTTTGGTTCAATTTTAGATAAGAGTGCTAGGTGTGTTTGTTCTGGTGAATGGATTTTTCTTCTAGTCTCAACTCCTGCATCTTTGTTTCCAATAATTTGATCTGAAGGATGATTCTTCTGTACTCGTTTGCTAGGTGTCTTTGGAGATACTTGTTGAAATTTATCTTCTACTTTTGTCGGATTCTCTTCATCTTCATCTTCCTCTTCTACTTCTTTTTCATCTTCTTCTTCGAAAAGTTGTTCCATTGATTTGTTTTCTTCTTCCTTTGATTCGGGTCTACCTGTTTCATCAATTGGTACGTTGATGTTTTCCACAACATTGTTTAATATTAGATTGTAACACTTCTATGCTTTCCTTGTACTTGAGTAACCAACAAGTATTCCTTTGTCCACATGAGAGTCAAACTTTCCCATTCTGCCATATTATCTTTTGATGTATCATTTTCTTCCAAAAACTCTAAAGTGCTTCATATTTATTGGTCTTCTTTTCCATAGCTTGTGGGGAGTTTTATCAGTATTGTTTCTGAGAATTACTCTATTTTGAATGTGCATTGTTGTATGCACTGCCTGTGTCCAAAATATATCTATTAACTTTTAATCCATTATCATTGCTCGAGCCATTTCTTGTACTGTCATGTTCTTTCTTTCAACAACTCCATTCTGTTGAGGTGTCCTAGCGATGGAGAATTGCCTTTTTATTCCATGATTGTTGCAGTAGTCCATAAATTCCTTTGAGGTGAATTCTCCTCCATTATCTGATCTTAAGCATTTGATTCTTGAATCCATCTCATTTTCAACCCTTTCCTTGTATATATTGAAGTTTTCAAAATCTTTTGACTTGTTCTTGAGAAATAAAATTGCAGTCATTCTTGTATAATCATCAACTAATAACATAAAGTATATCTCACCTTTTAATCCTTTTGTTGTAGTTGTTCCAACTAGATCAGTATGCACAATTTCCAGTGGTTTTTTTGTGAATATTCCTTTGATTTGAACCTGGTTTTTGTTTGCTTTCCTTGTTAGCAATGCTTGCATAAAGTGTTGGTTGGTTTCGTGATCTGGGGCATTTCTCTGACTGCTTCTCTTTTGATGACTTTGACAAGGTTATCAAAATGCATGTGACCCATTCTTTTGTGCCATAGCCAACTTTCATCTTCCTTTCCTAGACAACACTTTTCATTTCCAATTTTTCTTAGCAAGGATCATCACTGTTTTGGTGTCTTTTTAAAACTTTTTCCTAGTTGTGGTATTTCGTCAAACACTTTGTTGATCTACTTGTTAGATGTGTTTATATGTGTGTATGCATCAAATAAAAGAAAGAGATAACCATGGAACATACCTCAACCATATGCAATAACATAGACAAGCCAAAACATCTCAATTCTTCTTTATTCATAAAATAGAGAAACCTGCTACAATGAAGATGTTGATCCGGAATGCTCAACAGATCACCAAGAAGATAGACAATAGATAAGAGCTGCTACAAAATGCTCCTACTAATACAAAAGATGCCTCCAAAGGATGAATAAGAAATGAATATCAATACCAGCATATCCGAATGCCAAACTCTCCAGCTGAAGAATGCCACACTCCAAATAGAAGGCTGAAACCCTCAATAACTCGGCCCTGCTACCAAAAGTATCCAATCACCCTAATAAATACGCCAATTGATAGAGAGGGTGATGGTAAGAGCAACCCAGGTGACTGAATCTCCAAGATCCCTCTCAATCTCTATAGATTTGAAATCCCCCATTGAATGGTGTGCCCCACTAGATGACTGAAACCCTAGATAATTCGGCCCTGCTGAAGGAGGCCTCCAAATGCTTTGAAACTCTCCACAATGATAGATCAAGACACTGCAATGAGAACCCAAGTGCTCAAATTCTCAAATACCTACTAGATCCTTAGATATAGCTACCCTCCAAATAATGGTGCTCCCTCCCCTTGGGAAAACATCCCACTCTCAATACAAATCGATCCTCCACTGAAAGACTCCGGAAAACTACCAAGAATGATGCCAAGACACCTGTAAACGAAACCCAATACCTGGAATTCCCAGAATCCCTTCTCCTCAGCTAGGACGAAATGCTCCTCAATGAATGGTGTGCCCCCCTTGTTGGAAACCCCCAATTGGTGCACCCTCTCTCTATCTGTGCAAGAAACTGATGTAGAATCCTCCTGCAACTGAGTAGGTATGGAACTAGAATGGTGTGGGAGAGTACTGCATCTCCGAGACCAAGCTTGGGACAAGATAGGTGGAATCTTTCACCACCGAATCGTCCTCTAGGGTTTGTTATGTCAAAACCCTCAAAACCCCCAACATTGGGCTCACTAGCTAGAAGCCAGAAATCAAAATAAGATCATACATGAATGAATGAGAAGAGGCCCTTACCTTTCCTTTATACTTTTTGGCTCACCTTGTCCCTCCAAAGTGACTTTCATTTTATTAATATTTAATTAATTAATTAAATCACTTTAATTAATTAATTAACCTTT
>JASDQU010032300.1:8135-22075 GCA_032191745.1 Picea mariana | reverse complement strand
GGCCAAAGGTGGTTTGAAATCAAACTACGTTTTTCCCCACAATTTACCTCGAGCCTCCACATGTCCTTTCTTCAAAACCATGGTATCAATTGCGGCCCGCCCTCAACTTATTAAAGTTTGTGCACCTTCAATCTCCGCAATGCGACGAGACTGTTGATCTCATGATCTTGATGGTGCTCCTGGACTGACGGTTCAAATTTGTTCTTTCAAGCTATGCGGATCAGATCTAGCCTTCCTAAATCAACGACTATGATTTATTTTGTGATCCAAGTTTCAGGAGTTTCAACTCTCAAACCCTTCTTTCCTCCGTACGTCAATCTTCTGGAGTCAATGATATATAGACACCTGTCCTTCTCAATCATCAACTAGATCAATGGTCCTGTGTCCCCTTTCTCGATCAATGGTCGAGATCTCCTTCGGGTCTACGGACTTCATAGATTTCAAATATCAACCCCTTCTTTCCTCCGTACGTCAATCTTCTAGAGATAAAATACCAATGTTTCATGTCCCTTTCGGATCAATGGCTGCGATCCTTCGTGTCTCCAGACTTCAAAATTCTCAAGTCTCAAATTTCACTGTAGTATGATCGACGACCGAGATTTCTCCCGAAGTGATCTTCAGATCGGATGTTTCATGTCCACTTCGGGACTTCGACATTCGGGACTGTGGGCAAGTGTTGGTGGTAAAACTCCCAGAGTGACGTAACTTACTTACTTCACTTGATGACATGTCACGAGCCAAGTAGCTGCCACGTGTCACTCAGATTCATGATTTGCGCGTACCTGAAATGTCGATTCAACTTGACACTTGTCATTGTCTGATTGCGCAATAGGTCCTTGTTGATGTGGATATCCTCATGTGGAACATGTTATTTTCCTAAATCTAATGGTTGTCCTAACTCCCGAAATGTATCTCAGATCGATGATTGAGAGTGACTTTGAAAATTTGTCCTTTGGGACTTCGGGACATTTGACATTTGTTGGTGGTGAAACTCCTAAAGTAAATCTCTCGGAGTGATGTAACTTACCGACATCACATGTTGACATGGCATGGGCCTATTTCGTCTTGACACTTGTCATCATCTGATTATGCCATGTGTATTTGCTGACATGGTCTGCCAACATGGTTCTCTCTGATCTAACAGTCATCATATATTCTCCATATATGATGGTCCTTATTCATTTCAAATTTCGGGACTTCGGGTAATTTGAATTTTCAAGTCGTCAATTCTTCCGAAGTGAGATTCCTCGAACAGTAACCTCCTCGCAACTTTAGACCCGAACTAAATGTTTTTTGTCGATCATGTTCTTAGATCGATGGCTTGATATATCTACGATGATGCTTTTCTAGCTTATCCTATCCTTCCACTTAGAATGATCCAATGGTTGTCGGGTATTTGAATTCTCAACCCGTTTTGTCCCTCTTATCCTATCCTTCCACTTTAAAGTGATCCAATAGTTATGAAGACTCTCGAAGAATATCCATGATCAAGGATGATTGCGGAACCAAAACTTGCGAGTGATTTAACTCATCACCCAAAATCCACAATTTGAAGTTGTGCGCTGTTGGTGATTCAACCACAATCATCGATCTTCGAAGCTATAGGATCGGACAGTCTTGACTAATTGCGGTATTTGAAATGGCGAGTTGTTTAATTCTCCTTTTGATCTCCGCAATATATCTATGCCATTGATATGGCTTGTAGATCCGACAGTCACAATTCTCCAATGGTCCTCAAGCCCACAATCACTCATATGATCGACGTTCGTAATATGAGATGATCAACATGGTCAATTTTTTGATCGGATGGATGTTGAGGCTTCTCACCCTGAGCTTATGATTTTCCTTTCAAGCTTTGATCTCTGCATATTGTTCGCTCCTCCTCCTAAGCTTACACTCTCTTCCTATCTTTGATCTCTACATATCGTTCACTCCTCCTCCTGAGCTTGTGCTTTTGATCTCTACATACTGTTTGACATTTTCTGCTAATTGATATATTGTTGACATCAATGACAATTTCATCTATGATAAATAAGAATGATAATTCATAATGACAACAAATCATCACATCATAATGACATCGACTGTTGACATCAATGACAATATGTCCAACAATCTCCCCCTTTGTCATTGAGGGAAACCCACTAACTTCATATACAAAACTCCCCCTGTGATGATGCTTTTCTCTCATGAAGTTTCTCTCCCCCTTTGACATCAATGGAAAAGGGTTTCTCCTCCCATGGTAAAGCTCTATATGTTACTGACCAGAATCTGAACTTGGGTAACTCTTCCTTCAATCATCCTTTTCTTGTCATGACTGAATGACTCCCCCTATCACTCTTCTTTCTCTACTTCTGATTGTTTCCCCCCTTTGTTTATAAAAGGGTAGCTCTTTTTGACAAGGCCTCTCCTCTTTTTATCTCTACAAGATGTCATGTACATCATTTTGTACATCAGAAGGCTACTTTTGCGAATGCTATTGTCCTACTGGAACACTGCGCAATCGTAGATCATATTTTTCAAACAACTCTTGGATCTTCCCATTGATTCTCATCGATATCTAACCAGATGTATCCGTCTTTATCCAAGATGCTTCTTTACAGTAAATTGCTCTAAAGTCATCTGAGCAAGTTTATACTATGCTTGTCACATGACTGACATCATTTTTGCAACAATCAACTTCACTCCTGTTCACTTGTTTAGTCTTTGCTATCCACATCTGTGAGTGTCCTAGTTTCTTGAACTTTGTTCTCTGATCTTCTATTACCACGACTTCATTTTTCTTCCATTTTCCATTTACTCCTTTTGTTGTACTGTATGAATCATTTCTCATTGACTGTTTTCTTGAGTTCCAATAGTTATGGGATTTGTGGCCATATCCACCACAACTATAGCATCTCATAGTGTAATAATGTGTAGCAATATGTCCAACATGATTGTAGTTCCAACATCGTATACTGTTGTTGAAACTACCAACTTGTTTTCTTCCATGATGCCTACAATCCATGCCTTTATGACCATATTCATTACAAGAAAAACAATAACCGTTAAAAACACTCTCATACCTTCTTTGATTCATCCATGAAGGTGTATGAGTAGCTTCTGGATGTCTTCCTTGATCTGATCTTCTAAATTTTGTAGTGTTTCTTTCATTTCTTGAACATGAAGAACCTGAGTCATACCTGCTTTCACTTTTTACAAATGAAGGAGATGTGTTAGACCTATCTTCATCCCTTACAAATGAAGGACCTGTGTCAGACTTGTCTTCACCCTTTACAAATTAAGGAACTGTGTCAGACGTATCTTCACCCTTTACAAATGAAGGACCCGTGTCATGTTTCTTAGGAGTATTGATTTCTTCCTTGTTGTATCCAAGACCAGATTTGTCATTTGGTGATCTCTGATTATCCAAGATCTTATCCATGGTCATGGATCTGTTCAAGAACCTAATTTGGGTGTTAGACTTCTCAACCTTCTTTCTAAGATTCACAACTTCTGCTTCCAGCTTATGACATGATTCTTCCTTTTTGTTCAACTGGTTCCTCACTACCTCCTCCCTTCTTTTGGCGTCTTCAAGTTGGATTTTAATATTGACATAGCTTTCCCTTAGTTCTTTTAGTTTTGTAAGGCTTTTTCTTAGTTCATCATCTTCCTTTTTTTCTTATTTTTCTTGACTGATTTCATTTTTCAGTCTCTCGATCTCCTCTTCCTTTTCTTTTGTTAGATTAGTAACTTCTGTTTTCAATATTTTGATCTCTTCTTCTTTGTTTTCTAACTAAATCTTTTGCTCAGATATGATTTCTTCATTGTCTTTGAGATTTTATTTTATTTCCAGGATATGCTTTTGATTGCTAAGCTCATCATCTTCCTTCTTCTTTTATTTTACTTGACTAATTTCTTTCTTCAGCTTCTCGATCTCCTCTTCTTTTTCTTCTAAATGATTATCCTGCTCATATATTATCTTTTCATTGTCCTTGAGAATTTCCTTTATTTCCAAGATATGCTTTTGACTCTTTTCAAGAAATTCTTTATTGTAGTCACGAAGATAGCTATAGTCTGAATCATTATGGTCATAGCGGTATTCACAGAGACTCTAATCAACCTTTTGTTTGGCCTTTGATATTTCTTCTTCTACTTCTTCCATGGGATAAATTCTAATGGAACATTCTTTTATTGTATCTGAGTCTTCTTCTTTGCTTGCAGGGGAGGATTCGATATCAACATTATTGCAATCAAAATATTATGGAGAGTCTTTATCTTTATTGATGGCCGAGTCTTCATCTTCATCCTTGATAGGAATGTCTTCTGTGTCTTCACTTTTGATTTGATACATATTTTCTAACTTCAACCATAAGTCCTTAGCGGATGTGCATAGTCCTATGCTTGCCTTGACTGTATCTGATAATCCATTGAGAAGAATCTTAAATGCCACTTCATTGTTATTCCTTGCTCTTCTTTGGACTGTAATCTTGGATAGATTCTTTGATGTAGTTAAGTCCCAGAGCTTGCTTACTATTGAATTCCAAAATTCATATCCTTTTGACTTCAAATATTGTTTCATATTTTCTCTCCATGAGGAATAATCTGTTCTATCAAATAAGGGAGCTTCAATTGCGGAGAGAGCCATTTGTCCACCCATTTCTTCAGAATCTACCTTCCAGTGTTTAAACTGTGATGAAGGAACCCACTTTGATACCAATTTTTGAACACACCATCCACACTAAGAGGGGGGCGGGGAGGGGGGTTAATTAGTGTGTGGACTTTTCTAACTTTTCTTCTTGCAAGTTAGCAGTTAAAACATAATTGTACAAATTAAGAACAACTAAATCATAATCAAAATGGACAAGAGATACCAGATGTTTGTATAAGATTTTTCATAATGTATATGTATATATGTGACTATATTAATAAGGATTTTCCCAACACCAACTATTTTGTATCAGCACCAACTGAAGTAAGGAGCACCAACTCCTAGGAGAGCACCAACTCTCAAGAGAGCACCAACTCTCAAGCAAGACCCAACTTGCTGATAGAACACAACCTATCCAACTAGAGTTCATATAGTAATTCAACTCTAGTAGCAGTGATCCATTATTGAATCAACTCTATTTCATGATCAGAGATACCATCAACACTCATCACCACACTTCATCTTCTCTTTGATATTCGCACAGACCTCAGGTCCATATCCCCTTCTTTTTTCTCTGTAGGCCGCTCTTTCTCAGCGAGCCTATCTTTTCCACAAGCTCGTATTCTTCCCTAAGAACTCATCCAGTGAACCAATCATGGTTGTATTTATACTTTCTTATGCTCAAAACTTGTTTAAGTTATTGGGCCGAATTGTGCAACAAGTTATAACTAACTTGTTCATTTAAAAAAACTTTGGGACCACCAGTGATCATCGTTTTGGGTCTTCAACTTTAAACCTGGCATCCCCTTTTACTTTCATAAATCAATCATAGGTATGGATCGATTTCCTTCGTCTCTATGATAACATAAATCAATGCATCCTTCAAATCATGTTCATATGATCATAGGCGTAGAACCACATGCTTATCAATTTAAGTGACACGTTATATTCTGCCCTTTAAATCTCTTTACAATATGACCAACGACGGTGACCTCAAGTGACCACGCAATTGCGGGCACGACCAAAGGTGGTTTGAAATCAAACTACGTTTTTCCCTGCAATTGACCTTGAGCCTCCATGTGTCCTTTCTTCAAAACCATGGTTTCGAATGCAGCCCACCCTCAACTTATTAAATTTCACACACCTTCAATCGCCGCAATGCGACAGGACTATTGATCCCACGATCTTGATGGTGCTCCTAGATTGACCATTCAGATTTGTTCTTTCAAGATCTGTGGATCAGATCCAGCCTTCCTAAATCAATAGTTGTGATTTATTTCATGATCCGGCCTTCATGAGTTTCAACTCTCAAACCCTTCTTTCCTCCATACGTCAATCTTCCAGAGTTGATGATCTACAGACACCTATCCTTCTCAATAAACAACTAGATCAATGGTCTTGTGTCCCCTTTCTCGATCAATGGTCTATATCTCCTTCGGGTCTACGGACTTCAGAGATTTCAAATCTCAACCCCTTCTTTCCTCCGTACGCCAATCTTCTGAGGCTGGAAATCCACTGACGCATGTCCCTTTCAGATCAACGACTGCGATCCTTCGCGTCTCTAGAATTCAAAATTATCAAGTCTCAACTTTCATTGTAGTATTATCAATGGTTGAGAATACTCCTGAAGTGATATTCAAATCAAACGACTTATGTCCACTTAGAGACTTCAGCGTTCCGGACTTCAGGACTTTAGGCTAATCGTTGCTCCATTTTCCTTCGGAGTGATCACCTGCTGAGTAATTCATAAGTGGTGGATACCTCTTGTTGTCAGTTAATACTTCCACTTACACTATCCTTCCACTATAGTAGATCGACAGTCGAGAATGCTCCTGAAGTGATCTTCAGATCAGACGTTTTGTGTCCACTTTGGGACTTTGACATTTAGGGCTTTGGGACTTTGGGCAAGTGCTGGTGGTAAAACTCCCGAAGTTAAACTCTCGGAGTAATGTAACTTACTTACATCACTTGATGACATGTCACAAGCCAAGTAGCTTCCACGTGTCACTCATATTCATGATTTGCACGCACCTGAAATGCCTATTCAACTTGACACTTGTCATTGTCTGATTGTGCCATGTGTCCTTTCTGACGTAGTCTTGCTGACCTGGATCTCCTCATGTGGCACATGTTCCTCTCCTGGATCTAACGAGTGTCCTAACTCCTGAAATGTATCTCAGATTGACAGTTGAGAGTGACTTCGGAACTTTGTCCTTCAGGACTTCGGGACTTTTGACATTTGTTGGTGGTGAAACTCCCGAAGTAAATCTCCCGGAGTGACGTAACTTACTGATGTCATGTGTTGACATGGCATGGGCCAATTTCCTCTTGACACTTGTCATCATCTGATTATGCCATGTGTATTTGATGATGTGGTATGCTAACATGGTCTGCCAATGTGGTTCTCTCTGATCTAACGGTCATCATATATTCTCCAAATCTGATGGTCCTTATTCATTTTGGATTTTGGGGCTTCGAGTAATTCAACTTTTCAAGTCGCCAATTCTTCCAAAGTGAGATTCCCTGAACAGTAACCTCCTCACAACTTTAGACCCGAACTAAAAGTTGTTCGTTGATCATGTTCTTATATCGATGGCTCGATTTATCTATGATGTTGCTTTTCTAGATTATCCCGTCCTTCCACTTAGAATGATCCAATGATTGTCGAGTATTCGAATTCTCAACCCTTTTTGTCCCTCGTATCCTATCCTACCACTTTAAAGTGATCCAACAGTTATGAAGACTCTCGAAGCAGATCCATGATCAAGGATGATTGCGGAACCAAAAATTGCAAGTGATTTAACTCATCACCCAAACTCCACAATTTGAAGTTGTGTGTTGTTGTTGAGTCAACCACAATCGTCAATCTTCGAAGCTATAGGATCAGGCGGTCCTGACTAATTGTGGGATTGGAACTGGTGAGTCGTTTAATTCTCTTTTCGATCTCCGCAATCTATCCTTGTCGTTGATCTGGCTTGCAGATCCGACGGTTACAATCCTCCAACGGTCCTCAAGCCCATGGTGATCTTTCATAAACCCACCCAGTTGCAACTCATCCTAAAGGGGAATCAACTTACTAGGGCATTATGTCACCCTCCTAGGTATGGACAAGTTAAAGAGCATAATTTCTAAGAAAACGTTATGAAATGAAGGATAATTCAATGCAACATACTTAAGTGCTTCAATAATCAGAGTGACATATACCATGATACCTGGACTCATTACCTCATGGAGAAATACTTACTTCTACTTTAGGACCATGTTGGTGGGATGGATGTTTCTGTTGCTGATAGATGGGCTGCACTGAAGAAAATATGGGCCCTCCAGGGCCATGCTCAAGTCATTTGGCTCTCGACACTCCATGTATAGGACCTGTGGGTCTGGAGACATGATATCCTTAGTTATCCCTAGGACAGGGGATACAAATACCCACACTCATTCAAAGAAGAGCTTGGTAGTGGCCTCTACTATGATGCTCTTCTTGTAGGCTACCATAATTGCCATCTTGGAAAAGCAATCAACAACCACAAAAACACAGTCATTCCCTGCTTGGTGGACGAAAGGCTCGACATGTAGTCCATTGAGATGGATTCCCATGGCTTGTCAGGAGTAGGTAGAGGGGTGTACAAGCCTTTTTTCTTAGTGGATGGTTTGGAAATAGCACAGGAAGTGTAGGAATTGATACACTTGCTGACATCCTGTTGAAGTTTCGACCATTAGAAATGTTGTTGCAACACTGCCACTGTCTTTTCTATGCCAAATTGTCATGCCACTTGACTGCAGTGGGATTCCTAAATCAACTTCGTTCACTCGATTGATGGCACACATAGAAGGCCTTAACAACACAACAACCCATCCTGAAGATGGAAATTAGTGACAACCATGTTTGCACCCAACATCTAGTAGGTGGTGGAATAGTCAGGATATTTCTCATAGAGTTGGGGCCATCTAGAGGTCTCGTGGCCACAAGAATCTAACACCATGCTAAATGCCATGACTGGAGGTCAGATGAGGAAATAAACAACGTCGTTGGCACTTCCTATCTTATACTTGATATTGAGGTGGAACTGCTGCAAGTATGTGGACCACTTCTGATGGCGGTCATTCTACAATTTTCCTTGTGTCTACATGAATTGCAACGACTTATGATCAATGTGGATGAATGCCTCCTTCATGATAATGTAATGTATCCATTGGTGACATGCTTGCACAATGGAGTGTATTTATTTTTCATAGGTAGGGTACTTACAGATGACATCTGATAGTGTCTCACTATGATAGGCCACGAGGTGGTCATGCTAAGTGAGAACTGTGCCCACAACATAGTCTAAATCATCTATCTCGATCTCAAAGGGATATTGCAGGTCTGGTAATCAAATAAATGGGGATTATCACAAGTGCTGCTTCAAATCATCGAATGCTTGTTATTGGGATAAACCCCACACAAAATTTTCCTTACCACCACCCCTGGTTACTTGGTTGAGGGCCCAAACAATATGGGAGAATCCCAGCACAAACCTATGATAGAAATTGGCAAGGCCCAAGAAGATCTAAAGCTCAGTGAGCGTGGTTGGGGCTGGCCAATCACGAATGACCTGGATCTTGGTTGGATACACATGCACACCATTCTTATTAACTATGTAGCCTGGTTACTGGACCTTTCCCATGCCGAAGGATCATTTCTCCAAGTCAACATATATCTCGTGCTTCCACAGAGTGCGTAGAACCTGCTGAATATGATGTAAGTGTTCATCCCAAGTCTTTCTGTAGATGAGGATGTCGTCTAGATACACCACTACAAAATAATTGGTGAACGACTACAAGATATTTTCCATCATCCTCATGAAATTTGCTGGTGCATTTTTCAAACCAAATGGCATGACCAACCATTCAAAAAGACTTTCTTTTGATTTGAAGGAAATATTCCATACATTTGTCTACTCTATTGGGACCTAATGGTAGCCATAATTCATATCAATATTACTAAAGTATTTCCCCCCCTTGAGATGATCAAGGAGATCATCGATTCAGGGAATTAGATACAGGTCCCTGACTATGATTTTATTTAGGGCTCGATAATCAATGCAAAGTCGCTAGGTCCCGTCTGTCTTATGCACAAGCACGATTGGGCTTCCACAAGGTGATGAGATGGGTCAGAAGTGCCCCTTGTGGAGAAATTGTTGGATTTGATGCTTGATCTCCTCATTTTATAACAAAGAGTGATGATAGTCTGTCTTAATGGGTTGTGGTGCAATGGGGGACATATTGATGGAATGATTGACCTGAGAGTTCATAGGTACCGCAGTAGGTGAGGGGAAGATGTCTTTGTATTTTTCCACGACCTTATCCACTTTCTTCTATTGCATTGAGAGGTCGGACGCAGAGGCCATAGATGTGGCTGCAATCTTTCGCTCACTCTGAGAGAGAATCACAAAGAAGACAAACTCCCCGGTCTAAGAGATGACCTTCCTACATTTCTTGGTAGAGATCAAGGAAATAGTACTAGGTGGGACTACCTTGAGTATCCTGTACAATTTACTATCTAAAGTAATAATAACATTGTGAGGCCTAGACTCATATATATCATGACATTTTCATAAATAAGGTTGGCCCAAAATAACAAAACAAGCTTCAAGGGGAGCAACATCACACAATGCCTCATCTTTGAAGGTCTTGATGCCGTAGGACAAGAGACAATGTTGGCTGATGTGAAGATCACTTCCTTGGCAGAGCTATCTGATGGTGTAGGGCTACAGGTGCGACATTGTCGGTAGGGTCAACCGCTTGAATACCTCCACTGAGATGAGGTTCTTCTGGCTACCACTATCAACGATGAAGTGTAATGGGGTGCCTTTCACCCACATCTATGAATGAAAGAGGCACTCTCCTTCCTCTAGCTCATCAGGTTCACCGTGATGTATCTTGGTGGTAACAATGGTGGCACTGAGTTCCACGTCAATGATTCATCTCCCCTTTTATGGTTCTGACTCAGAGTTGGAACTTGCATATGATTCATAGGCTTTCATCTAAACCACCAATGAYTCCTTTGAGTGGCAATCGACAGTGTTATGCTAGGGGCTCTTATGGGAGTCACACCACTTTCAGGTATYTTTCTTCGTCTTTCCATTKTCCTTCTTTRTTTGCRGCTTAGACTGGTTGTACTGAGTGTGTCCATATTTCCTCTTCCCTTTGTTCTACAGGTTGGGACTGCCCTTTCCCTKCTTTTGTTGTGAGGGGYTCCTAGACCCAAACTGTCGCAATTTTTGATTAATCTTTTGCTCGATTTTGACGACATATCGATAGGTTGCACCCAAGGATGAGATGTCCAGAAACTCCATTTCTTCCTGGATGTATCTATGCAGACCATCGTGATACTTGAGCACTATATGTCACTCATAATATTTTATACACAACTTGGTGCGCAAGGTATGGAATATATTTGTGAACTCTGGCACTGCTTGTTTCCTTTCCTGCCACAGTGTGGTCCATTTTGTATACATGTCGTCATAACTTTCGACAAGGTAGTATTGTTTCTTAATAGAATCCATGAAGGACTCCCAGTTGAGTGTGACTATAAATAATAAGGGTTCCTCTGTTTCCTTTTTCTCACATAAATTCTCCCACCTATCTTTGACATGGGGGGTGACTTTAGGAGCACAAAACTAATCTTTTCTCTATTTGAAAAGTTATGGACAGAAAAATACCCTTCTAGCAGATTCAACCATTTGTCTACAACATCTGCGTCTATATGACCTTCAAATATAGAATATCAATTTTGATCTTTACCTTGAAGGGGGTGGTACCTCCGCTTGAGGAAGCTCCGTTGCTTGTTGGTATCCATCGAAGGATTTGTGCAAAACTATCCATCATCTCGTTCCTCTATTGCGCGAGGGCTTCTCAAAAATTTGAAAGGATCTCCTATCCTATTGTATTTCTTTTCTCCTTCCATGGAAGGTCACTTGGGTGTGTAAGAACCTTTTTCCTCAAGAGAAACAAGCTCGAGACCCAACTCTTTATAGCCTAACCTCGTCGAGGACATGCATTAAGAATGATAAGAAGCAGACCGCTTTGATACCACTGATCCAAATTTTATGCGTACAATGAAATGAATATATTTCTATATTATTAACAAAAATATTCAATGAACAATAAAAAAGATACAATAAAATTTGGCTTCTAATAATAAAGAAATATGATGAAACTGTAAAATGTTGGTTGAAACAAGCTTGCTAGAATGGTGGTGGCTTATCTTTGAGAAGAGATGTGACGGTTCTGCTCATTCACAAGAATATGAGTACAATGAGGCTCTGAAATCCTTTTTACAATAAACATGAAATAAAAAACCCTAGACATCCAAAAGCCGAACCTTAGGAGATGAAGCGCCAAGAGTCACATGGGCTTCGTTGGGGTAAGTTGGTACATCAACTTCTTATTGGTTGTGGAGCTTGATTATCTTCCTAATTCATAGATCTTTGTTTTCAACCATGTTTATACCCCATGAAGACTTTACACCCCGAAAGAATGTACACTCCTCCACGCGGGGGAGTGCAGAGGGGTTACCCCCCTGCAGGGTCTGGGGGCAAGAAAGCCCCTGAAGGAAAAATTCCTTGTAAATATATATTGTAATTTCATAGTAAATATGGGTCGTTCATTATAAGGTCGCAAATCTGACGGTAGAAATTATGTTAGGGTTTTTTTCCCTATAAGGAAACCCTCTTTTATGATGTAAATGTTTTGTAGCTATGTATTATGGTGAATATTGTATTATTTGTGAGGATACTGTGAGAAAACGAAGAGGAAGTTACAACGGGTGTGATGTAGGTTGTATCCCTTCATTGCTGGATAATAATAAAGGAAGGACCTGACAATTTCTCTGGTGGATGTAGTCCACACTGGGTGAACCACATATATTTGTGTCTCTATTGTATTGTGTATATTTCGTGTTTTATTTCTGCATTTGTTTTATTTTATTGCTCCACGATCCTGTTTTTCTTACAATTGGTATTAGAGAGAAAGGTAACTCGTAGGAAAAGAGGGTTCCTGGTTCTAGTGGGAGCAATGACTGAAGATGGAAAATTTAGGGTCGAGAAATTTAACGACCAAAACTACCAGTTATGGAAGATGTAGATGGAATATTATTTATATCAGAAGGATCTATTCCTACCATTGGGTGGAATAACAAAGAAGCCGATGACCATGAAGGGAAAATAATGGGAGGTTCTTGACAGAAAGGCACTAGGAACGATACGGCTGAGCCTAGCAGTGTCAATGGATTTCAATATTTCGAAAGAGAATAAAACGAAGGAGATCATGGATGCATTGGATAAACTATATGAAAAACCCTCGGCGTCCAATAAGGTATTTCTAATGAAGAGACTATTTAATTTCAAGATGTTAGAAGGTGGGTCTGTAGAAGATCATTTAAATGAATTTAATACGGTTACTAATAAACTAAGTTCTGTAAAAGTGGGCTTTGATGATGAGGTTAGGGCTCTTCTAATCTTGTGTTTATTGCTAGAAAGATGGAACGGCTTGGTCATGGTTGTAAGTAACTCTGTCTCTGGTTCAAACAATTTAAAATTTGACGATGTTGTTGGTGTTATCCTTAGCGAGGAAATGCGATGGAAAAGAACAGGTGAGACATCAAGCAATGTGTTAAAAATGGAGAACAGGGGAAGACAAAAGGATAGAGGAAAGGGCTCAGGGAACCACAGGAATTCTAGGAAAACTAGGCTTAGAAATATAGAGTGCTAGAATTGTGGGAGGAAAGGACATCTGAAGAAAGACTGTAGAGCTCCAAAGAAACAAAGAGATGGACAACAGGAGAAAAAATAGGAAGCAAATGTAATAGGTGATGTACATGGATGATTTTAAAGATGGAAATTTATTTTAAAATGTAGAAACCTTGGCGAATCTTACTAATCCTTCATATGTCAACTATAAATGTTTGGCGATATTTTTGTAAAAATATTCAAATTTCTAAGTATTTTATATAGTTTTTATAAAATTTTAGCTATTTTTAAGGTTAAATAATTTTACCCTATAAAATTTGGGTGAATCATTTTTAAAATAGTGAATCTCATTTTTGGAAAAACCATGGAAAATTAGCCCATGAGCGAAATTTAGCCCCTAAAATTATCCATGGTGATGTATTACAAGATGCTTTGATTATTTCTGTAGATAATATTTCTGAGTCTTGGGTAGTAGATTTAGGGGCTTCATTTCATGCCACACCCCATAGGAAACATTTTCTAGATTATGTTCAAGGTGATTTTGGACAGGTTCATTTGGGTGATGATGCACCATGCAA
>JASDQU010032299.1:0-22158 GCA_032191745.1 Picea mariana | reverse complement strand
GGAGTATGAACTGTTGCTCGATCAACAGTCGTATCGAATTGTATAAGAATCTCGGATACAAATGGCTGTAGCGTGTCACTCACCCCCGGAGATCCAAATACCTTAACTAGAATAGAAGGGCGAGTACTCCTTGCCATTTCAAAATATTGGATACGATCAGGATAAGGAGGTCCCCTTAGATCCTCTCCGATTTAGTTCAGGGAAGGCTTGAGCCTGATTGTGTAAACTCCTGGAAGCCGTTACAATTGTTGCGTCGTGCGTCCGCCCAAGATCCAGAACGTGTAATTTGAGAATCCGCTCGATTCTCTGTGTGGTATGACACTAGAGTAATCCCATTGACAGGAAGGCCCGTTCAACCTTCCTGTGATGGTAAGTTTTGGGAGAAATGTTTAAGTGCTTTCCCAGAAGTCGTGCTAGTTTTGCGCTTGGCCAATTTAATTAAATTATGCTAAATTTTAATGTTCTGTTGATCCATAGTCGAGTTGTTTCATAGAGTCGTTATGACTGTAAACCTGGCGACGATCAAGTGCGTGGGTATAGTTATAATCCCCTCCCTCAATGTTTTCCCATCAATGAATTTTTTGGGTAGCCTTTCTCCTTTAGGTTGACAAAAGTTTAGTGACAGCTAGTTTCCAGCCAGCCAAGCAATTTCTGCTTTAACGCAGGCGTTGCCCCTGCCCAGCACCAAATGGTCTTAAATGCCCATCAATGCTTTATTTCGCCAGGTTTTCGCTCTTAATAACTAACAGGTAGCTCTGTTAGCTACGCTCCGGAATTAGCCACCTAGCTGGCCTTATGTAAAACGCTTGTTTTTACTATTTTTAATGATAGCTTCTAAGTGTTAGGACTGTTACCTTTGTGTCTAGGATTGGCGATTGATTGAAGAGCGATTAGAAATACAATAGCAATGGCCACCTATAAGATTGGTGGTGATTGCTATCTTATCGCAAGGCGAGGTGATCTATGTGAATTTTTGTTATTTTTACATTAACCCTTTAAGACTGAATGATAACGTTGATGCAATTTAATTGGGTAAAGCCAGCTCACCATGCCTTTATTTATGGTTAAAGTTAATGTAATTTGATGTTTAAGTTCAATAATAATCTTTAGGATGAGGTTGAATTTCTGTTATTTTGGTTCATGGTTGAGTTGATGGAATGTAATGAATTATAATGGAAAGAATTTGTTACGCATTTTTACTTTATGTAAGGAAAGGATTTACTCCTTCATTTAATCATTTAAGAAGGGTTTTATTATTTTATTTATTTATTTAAAGATAAGAGGTATTCTTTTATTCATTCATTTAAGAAGGGATTTATTTTACCAATTCATTTAAAGAAAAGATTTATTCTTTTAGTTATTTATCTAAATAAGGGATTTATTCTTTTTGCATTTATTAAAGATGGGTTGTTTAAGTTATTATGACTTGGTATCTTTCTTTTTAAATTGTTAACCTTTAATGTAGAACGATTCTTAATGCTAAATTAAAGTTTACATGTTGACTTAGTTGGGTTTTTAAATGATTTAAATACTAACATAAAGTTGTAATCGACAAACTGATTTATGACCCGCCATTAGGATGTAAAACTACAATAAACTTAGAACGGTTCAGTAATCGGTAATTAGCATCCATTTAGATCTTAGAAAGGGACCTTTAGCCAGGATTACTGGTTGGGTAGTTGATGAGGTTGTATTTAGCTTACGCTCTCCTATGAGGATTGTCGTTCCTTAACCCTTATTGTACTTGGTTGTAATCATTTCATTGATTGGTCTGCTCATGTCGGGCGGGAGGTAGACACCCCCTTGTAGACTTAGTATATAAGGCTGTGTGTGTGAGTTTTTCCTGTATAAAGAATCCAGTGTCGTATCAAGAGTCTCGGGCCCTTTAAAGGCAGGGTTTCCACTCTTGCGACACCCTGACGAAGATTACTAGTTTCTGCCTGAGCAGTCGGCCAGGAGCCTATCTGACCTTCTCTCTCTCCGGAGCAGAGAACTAAGATTAAATGCCCTGCTTTCCTGTGCAGAAATAGTAAAATCTACTACCATGGATTCTCCCTTCTGTGATCGTACGATACCTAACCCAATATGTCGTATAATGTTTGCGGTTACTTGTTGTGTGCCTTATGTCTTCTTATTGTGATCATCGTGAGTGTGTCTTGTTAGTCGTCGGGTGGTGTCGTAGAGTCCAGTGTGTCTGTTCTTTTTACACGAGCGCACACACTTAAATATATATATATATATATATATATATATATATATATATATATATTGGCACCTGTATCAGAGTTGTTGTCGTAACAAGGAGGTTCGTTACAAATGGATCTGATCTTCCCTTGTCCAGATCCAATGGTCAAGTACTTCTCCCCATAATATATGACGTAGATTCACTCCGGGGCTTCGGAGCTTTGAGGATTCGAGCTTCTTTTATGACAAGGAACTTGAAAATTCTGAATCATCGAAAGCTAAAAGAATTGCAGGTTTAACCTCCACGCTGTTTTCCTTGATATGATAGTTGTGAAGGATTCAAATCCTTCCCAAATAGATCCTACGACCATCGCGGTTTCCTAAACTGCTACACCTCCTGAGATTTCAAACACTGTTAAGGTGCGCTCTCAACACCCTCTGGCACTCTGCAACTCAATTTCTTTGTGAAAAGTTTTCTCAATCTCGGTTCACATGGCCCATCAAGGCTTAGTATTGGCTCCATGACCTATGATACCGAACTATAACACACCTATCCACCCACAAGCCGATATATGCTACTTCAAGTCTTCTCTCAGACTTCTTTCTCTTACATATACCTTTCAATTTAATAAAGATGCATACAATAAATGATCTAAATGACATGCACAACGATAACCAACAAGCATGCATACTCTAAACATGCCAAATTCAATGATGAATAAAACACACAGTGGAAATAATTCATACACAGGTAAAAAATACTATAACAAATAGCACTTATCTTTTATAGAAGAGAACCACTGACTGGCTGCTGACCCAGGATGCTACACCCAACCATAGAAATTGTTGTTCCAAGTCTCAACAACAATGTCACCCCCGAGCCAGGGCTATGAATCCACAAGGACGTTTCTAGAGTGTTACTTGGCTTCCCAAACAAGTCAGCACTCAATCTCTCATAGGATTCCCAACACCCACAACAATCCAAGTACCCAACTCTCTTCTACCTAGCCTACACAACCCAAGAGAATGGACCCCCACCCTTCTTTGCCACATAGTCCGTCACACATTCCTTCTCCTTCCAGGGCTCCCATGTAGTTGGTACAGAATTTGCATGTTGGGACTCTCAGGACTCACAATTGTGAGCAATGATGGACACATGCCAAACATCTCAGATATGCAGACCTCAAATCATGGATGGATTACACCAACAATCACTACAGCTAACAAAACCATGGTTATTCCTCAATAGCCCGATTTCCTTTCCCAACCCAAACACGAATGAGGAAAGATGAGTAGGTGATAGAAAATGAATGGAGTAAGATCTCCATGAAAGGTGAGAACAAAGAGAAATTGAGTGAATGAATGCATGCATGAACGAGTGAGGTGACCAACAAAAAAACGAGGACAAGAAATGGGAGTGAGAGAATGAACCCCCCAAAAAACCAGGGATGGGTTTAAGTATTTCGTGGGGATCAAGAACCCCTTGGCCTTCCCCCAAGAAGCTTATGTAACTACTATTCTCCATTAAGAAAAATGGAGAATAAAATATAAAATGATATGCTTAGCCCCTCAAGCTCCATCTCTTGTGGAATCATAGCCCCCTATAACTCTAGTCCTTGTCCGTCTAGCAACCAACGATGTATTTATTGTTAATAATGATCGAAAAATTACATTTCTTGGGTACACTAGAATTTTAATAATTGTTTGGGCACTCTGGCCTCTTAACACTTATCAAATACATTATTTAATACGAGGGCTCAAAACCTGGGGTGTTACAAAAGAGTTCCAATAAAATTTTATCAAAGAAAGCTTCCAACTGAATGTTAAAATGAGTGTTGTTATAAAATTGAAATGAGTTCTGAGAATAAAATTAAAAACATTAGAATGTTCACAAAAATATTTGTGCTTATACAATAAAGGGAAAACATGTGAATCTATTGATTCTAAGTTTGCATGTATTTCACTTTGTAATGAATCCAATTCTATGCCATAAAGATCAAAATACTCATCAAATAATACTTATTTCTCTTGCAAATCACATGGAGAATTTTAATTAAAAAAATCATCATAAGGATAAGCAAGAGGACGAGAATTAACAATTATAGGAAAATGATCATCATCAATAAAATATTCTTTTTTCTGAACTAGTTGATGGAAAGGTTTCAACATAAAGGTTGATAGAACCATTACTAAATGAATTGGAAAACAGATCTGGATACAAAAAGTAATGATTACCAGAGTACAATGAATTAGATGCTTTTAGAAGATTTTCATCTTCATTGATAAGATTATAATTCTGATTTAATGATAAAATTGATGTTGAGGACACAAGAACTAATTCTGAATTTACCTTTGAAGAAGAAACATCAACCTTTTCATTAGTTAACTGTTGAGTTTGACTAATTTCTATTGATACTTCTTTGTGAAGACCACAAACAATAGGAGAAGTTTTAAATACATTTTCATATTCCGAATTTGAATTTGTATAATCATTTGTTATAATCTGAAGATGTGTGGAAGAAGTTCCTAAAGTCTGTGAATGTGATACAATTTCAAATCCCTTCGTGGGTTTAATAAAATTAGATGTAGAATCAAAATTAACTAATGGATCTGACATATCTTGTTCATCTTGATTTTATTTTCTACGCTCATTAGTAGGAAAAAAAAGAGAAGTAAAAAATTCAATCAGATCTTCTATTGAAGACAAATCCTCGAGGAATCTAAAACGAAGTGACCTGAATCTAGCATAAAATTCATCAAAAGATTCATTTGCATGCATAGAAATAGTTTCAATTTCTAAACACAATTCTTCATAATTATAATTTTGATAAACTAATAGAAAAACCTCCATAAAATGCTCCGAAGAATGTATATACTTCACTGATAGCACTTTATACCATTTTCGAACCTATCCTTGGAATGTGAGATTAAATAACCTGCAAATTTCATTATCATTAGTGATATCAAAAGATTTACATTTAACCATAAATTGGCAAATATGATCAAAAGCAAAAATTTTACTCTCACCATCAAATTTCAAATTAGACAAGGATTCAAGCTGCTTTTTGGGTATATACCTGGTAATCCTGCATGAACTAAAAGCATGAACCAAAGTAGAAATGCACACAAGAGCCATTATTTTAAAATTTTAAAATAAGACTTTGCACATATAATCTATCTTTGGCCCTCCTTCTAGCACCAAAAATGTTGATGGCCAAAGCTGAGCATGTTCAACGTTAGGGAGATCACCTGGTCATGGCCCCAATTAGGCCCTTATCCATTTGGTATGGTGATTCCGACTGGTTAAAATGGGTCCAATTACCCTTACCCAAAACTAACCTAAACTATATTTTAATCTAATCTAGACTAATCTAACCTAAACTAAATGAGTCAGCTAAAATGAGGGCTCAACCAAGCCACAAAAAAAGTTGCTCCTATGAAAGGATACTTTTTAAAAATGTAATGAATCTAAATGCAAAAGATAAATAAAACTATCCTAATTTGTCACATAAGAAATAGTTCATATATACCAAGTGCAAATGGAATTGTAAAATGAGGATTAAACACAAGATTTAAAAATAAATATCAAATTACAGGAGTAGTCCCAATAATTGATATTGTTTAGCTTCATTCATGTTTTTTTCAAAGAATTTATAAGGCCTAAAAGTGAAAAGGATAAGTCACCATAGCATGGAAATAGTTCACAAGCTTAAATGACTGCTAAAGCAATTTATAATGATAAATTTCTGAGTAAATGGCTACTCAGGAATTGATTAAAATGCATGAGAAAATCAAAAGATAAATGATAGATCTAATAAATTATAATATCAGATAGCTAATCAGATAAATAGAGACTTGCATATAAAACAATAGTTCCATTACATGCAATCACTCGACTAAATTTATCAAAACAAAAGAACAAGATTATATTCAAACAAATAGCAATATATGATGAAATACAATCATAGAACCTTTGTAATTTGTGATCTACCCTTTACACAATGATTCTCCAATATTCCTTCCAAGACATCAAGCTCTGCCAATAGAGAGAAAATCCATAGTAGTATGAAACCTGCTTCTACATAAGAGATTTTAATCTCAGAAAGAAAATCCCCAAGCTTCAGATTTGAACTTCAATCTATTCCTACAAGACAAATTCCCTTTACAATAGTTCAAAGAGTTGTAACAACCCCAAAAAACTGATCAATAATGAGTAGACCAATTCGAAGAACGTAAACATTAAATTATGAAAACCATAGGCTAACTCTATAATTCAAGTAACTATATCATCATCATTATAAATTAGTTAGTTAAACACCTATTTACGCAATTTGCAAATTTCAACTCATCAACTTCATAAATTAACTAAGATCAAGAAGAAAGATCAACCTCTTCATTAGTTAACTACCGAGTTTGACTGATTTCTCTTGATCATTCTTTGTAAAGACCACAAACAATAGGGGATGTTTTAACTATATTTTTTCATATTCCAAATTTGAATTTGTATAATCATTTGCTATAATATGAAAATGTGTGGAAGAAGTTCCGAAAGTCTGTGACTATGATACAATTTCAAATCCCTTCGTGGGTTCAATAAAACTAGATGTAGAATCAAAATTAACTAATGGATCTGACATATCTTGTTCATCTTTATTTGATTTTCTAGGCTCATTAGCAAGAAAAACAAGAGAAGTAAAACATTCAAACATATGTTTTGTTGAAGACAAATCCTTGAGATGGAATCTGAAACAAAGTTACCTGAATCTAGCATAAAAGTCATCAAAAGATTCATTTGCATGCATACACAGATTTTCAATTTCTAAACACAGTTATTCATAATTTTAATTTTGATGGACTAACAAAAAAACCTCCATAAAATGCTCCCAAGAATGTAATACTTAGCTGGTTGTGCTTTGCACCATTTCTGAATCTGTCTTTGGAATGTGAGAGTAAATAACCTGCAAATTTCATTATCATTAGTGATATCAAAAGATTTACATTTAACCTTAAATTGACAAATATGATCAAAAGCATAAATTTTACTCTCACCATCAAATTTCAAATTAGACAAGGATTCAAGCTGCTTTTTGGGTATGTACCTGGTAAGTCTACATGAACTAAAAGCATGACCCAAAGTAGAAATGTACACATGAGCCATTAGTTTAAAATTTTAAAATAAGACTTTACACAAATAATCTATCTCTCGCCCTCCTTCTAGCACCAAAAATGTTGATGGCCAAAAATGACCATATTCAACATTAGGGAGATTCCCTGCTCAGGGCCCAAATTAGGCCCTTATCTGTTTGGTATGGTGACTCCAACTGGTTAAAATGGGTCCAATTACCCTTACCCAAAACTAACCTAAACTAAATTTTAATCTAATCTAGACTAATCTAACCTAAACTAAATGAGTCAACTAAAATGAGGGCTCAACCAAGCCACAAAAAAATTTGCTCCTACAAAAGGAGACTTTTTAAAAAATGTAATGAATCTAAATGCAAAAGATAAATAAAACTATCGTAACTTGTCACATAATAAATAGTTCATATGTACCAAGTGCAAATGGAATTGTAAAATGAGGATTAAACACAATATTTAAAAATAAATATCAAATTACAGGAGTAGTCCCAAAAATTGATATTGTTTAGCTTCGTTCATGTTTTGTTCAAAGAATTTATAAGGCCTAAAAGTGAAAAGGATAAGTCACCATAGCATGGAAATAGTTCACAAGCTTAAATGACTGCTAAACCAATTTATAATGATAAATTTATGAGTAAATGGTTACTTAGGAATTGATTAAAATGCATGAGCAAATCAAAAGATAAATGATAGACCTAAGAAATTATAAGATAAGATAGCTAATCCGATAAATAGAGAGCTGCATATAAAACAATAGTGTTGTAACACCCCGTCATTAGGACTAAAAGTGAAGTAGAAAGAGAAACACCTTTTTTTTGTTTCTTCTGGAATAACAGTTACCTGGTTAAACAATTAAGAGTTTTGAACTACACAAATAAGGAATTGAACGTGGGTGGGAAAGACAACAACATTCCTCACCACCATACCAAACTACACCCAATTGAGATTATTAATATCTTTAAGGAATAAACTTAAGGCCTCAATGGATTCAAAGTTTCCTTTGCTTTTCTTCTTTTGTTTCTCAACAAGCATATGCCCTCCAAGGCTTGAAACAACCCTGCTTTCTCCAAGGGCATCCCCTAAAGGAAAAAATGTGTCCAGAGAGTCAAATTGAGCTAAGGTTCATAATCCTTCTAAAGGATTTAGAAACTCTATGAGTCAATACTCCAAAATTTCCTTGAGGTTTTCCTATGGAAGGAACTAAGTAAGAATCCACTGGATAAAGATGGCCTCCTTGCTTTAGGCTGAAATGAAGGATTCCACCAACAAGAGTGGGTATGCCTCATTAGACAAGGTATTCTATTAAATCTCAACACTCAAGATTAAACAAGTTGCTTTAACGAGAGATTAAGTGATTACAACAAAGTAGAGCATTAAACTGCAACATCATTAAACTCATGAGCATATCCTTCATATTAGATGAAAATGATATGATTAAGATATTTTCAGAGGAAACAAAAGTTTTAGGCACCAAAAGAGTGTTATTCGCTGTAATCAGAGTGTTATTCGCTGTAATCGAGTTAATAACAATTATCTCCCCATCAAGGAAAAAGGCGTGATCCAGTTTAACAATGGTTTCCCAAAAACGGAGGCGTACTAGCACTCAAGTTACAAATTCAATCCAGCAACAATAAGGAGAACTTCGATATTTCACGCACGATAAGCTAATAAACTCAAAGGCGTGCAGGTAGCAGTCTGAAGACCAGAGGCCACGCAGCCAAGTGACAGAAAAACGCAGCCCAAAATCAGAACGCACTGTAAATGCAGTCAAAATTCAGGAAGGTCGCAGGTAACCTCGCAGAGTAATCCGCCGAACAGTGAGAAAAATCCGGAAGAAAAATCGCGGGCAAGGATTATAGCCATCTAAAAATGAATCCGAGGGTTAAATTAAATAGCACTGTGTCTCTGTCTCACCCACATTATATAAAATCGCTATCTTTGAATACCAGAGATAAAATGCTGACAACAGTCATATGAAAGAGTAATCTAAAACAGTCGAATCCAATTCTAAAATAGTTAAAAGAGTAATTAAACAGTCGAATTGGATCTGAGCTAAAGTCTAGAAGAAGAAATTTTCCATAATCTCACCAGGGAAGGCGTATTAATTTGATGAAGAAAATGATTTTTGGAAGAAGAAAATTGCCACAGGAATCTTTCCAGGGAAGGTGCATTAGTTGAGGAGGAAAACGATTTTATGGAAGAAGAAAATCGCCATAGAAATATCTCTAGAGAAGGTAATAGCTTGGAAAATATCTAAAATAAAAACACCAAGGGAGAGGGAGCTTGATTAAATCTCTCTAGGAGAAGATTCTCTGAAGGAAAATCGCTATGGGAAAAGGCTCCCCAAAAATCGCAGGAAGAGAAAAACTCTGAGGTAACACTACAGGAATTTCATTAGAGGAGGCGTGTTCCAGATCCCTTCCAGCCCGACTCCAATCCTAAGCAAGCACCAACACACAAGCGCCAATCCCACAGCTACGAGGAGGGAGACACAAGTTTAAGGAAGGTGCGTTATGCACCGTCAACCTCGACTTGAGACTCAACCGGAGTTTTGGTCATCAAGAACACATAACACCAGGTTAAACCCCTCCCCATAACACTCATTTAAAACAAGGAGAAAAATGAAAACTGGTTTAAATTTAAGGTGGCAGCGAGTTCAGAAATTATGGTCAGTTCGACCATTTTCTTAATCGCCCTTCGATCCAAGTTATCAATTTATCATTCAATGGCGAGTGGATAACACAAAAGTTAAGGTTCTCTTTCAATGCAGAAGTGCATCAACTAGAACTAGCCAGGTTGTCCCGAAATCAGTCGCTAACACTCTACCTGTATCTTTTTCATTTATATAATTGAATTGGAGCCCGACACCTGCATAATATGAACGCATGGCAAAGCTTATTTAGGAATCAAGCATTTACCTTTGAGTGAAGTGGAAGATAGAAACCATGATCTAATCAAACGTCTTCAGATTGTTGACACAATGGAATGCCCCGGAATTGATCGACATTTTCCACATGAAATAAAAACAGCTGCTCTAGATTACGTTTACAGGTTGGGCATTTCTAGACACGTCAAGAATTTAATTTAGGGTTTACATACATCTACACACGTCATGTAAGTTTCATTTGCTGTCAATGAAAACCGGTTTAACACATAGTCGATATCGATAAGCAATCGTTGTCTTAGGATGCTAAAATTGTTCATAAAGGATGGATTCTAGCATTGGTGCGCAGAGCGAAAATTGAAGTGGTAAAGACATCGTTCGGAGGTCACAGGTATGGTCGCCAGGGTAAAATTCCGGGGTAAATTAATAAATTCAACACTGCCACAGTATCAGTGGTATTCAGTGTGTATAAAATAGCAAGCTCTACCCCAAAAATTGTAGTAAAAAATAAAACACAGACAAAAGTAATGGGAGTCAAATACAAGGGTAATTTCGCAGGGTAACAATCTTACATCTATACATATCGACAATGGAGGTATATTTTTACATCCTTTACATATCTAAAATCGCAGGGGTAATATTTTACATTTGTTACATAATTACAATTGCAAAGGTAAGATTTTACCTCTACATAATGACAATCTCAAAAGTAATAACAACCAGTAAATCCAACAAAAAACAAAACACAGATTTGAAGTCAATTACTTTTACTTCTCGGGATACCAACATAAAAATGCTGACAACAGTAAGAGAACTCTGGGGCCATAAGGATAACTCATCGAAAGGAATCGCAGGGATTCTAGCAGTCAAGGCGCAGAAAAATAAACAACAAGGAAGCAAGATAATCTATATGCAAAGGTCGTACTAGAAGGCGCAAGTCAAACAATCAGGCAAGGACAACAACAGAGGTAGACGGCTGATAGGTTCATCATTCACTTCATCATCCTCGCACAGAAAAGAAGGGCGTTGAGATCCATAGGTCTTTTAATGCTAAGGTGACGATCGTAGATCATGCTTCTGGTCGACTGCTCAGGCAAGGACTGGTGAGCCATGGATGAAGGCTAAACAACCTCAAGGCCACAATTAACGCAGCAAGGTGGTCTAGACATGCAGGGAAAAGAAGCCATGGGAGTCAACCTATCATCGAGCTAGGCTAAGAAAGGTTTCAGTCATCAATAAAAAAAAAACATCAGTTTAATTCTCCATTAAATAAGCAGATCCAAGCATAAGTCCTAATACATTCTACCATACAAAATGAAGAGGATGTACCGTTGCCTGATCGCCCGCTCCGAACGACATCCCACGTGCTTCGTGCAACTCTTGCTCGCCGACCGTCGAGACTTCACCGGTACCTCCCAGCCAATGCTAGGGGTACTCTTCTTCCCCCTTAGCCCCCCAAGCCACAAAAGGGCCACACACACTATCCAGAGATTACGACTAGCTCCCAGCTCACCTCGCAAGGCCGAGCTACCACTCCTCTCCGAGCTGGGTATCCCAACTCCCACAAGTAAATCAGTCAAGCAGATATTTCTGCAGTGCAACATTACGCAAACAGAAGATGATCCTTCATCCTTCTCCCTCCTTCATTATGTAGAGTTTCGAACTTCTTTTCTTTCCTAAAATCTCATTTAATTAAAGTTTTAAAAAAAAAATCCTAAAAATTTCTCTCTGTACAAGGGTCCCTCATCCCCTACGTTCCTCCATTATTTAATTTCTTTAATTAATTAATTATCTTATTTCCCTCACCCATCTGGAGTTACTCCTAGAATCACTCCTAGGTGTCCCCAAATTCCCTTACAGGTTTTAAAGGCTTTCCCTATTATTAAATTGCTAATTCAGTTTAAATTAGAAAGCTTTGAAATGGTAGATTCTTTACTAAGTTGACTTTCCGCTTTTTCCCTTAAGTTCCCCTTTTTTCCTTTTTATGTTTACCTATTTTCCTAGTTTCCTAATATTTTAGATTTTCCCTCTTTCCCCTTTTTACTTAGAACTCAAAAAGGCAAGTGTGGAAATTAACCCTTTTTCCCCTTTCTTATTTAATTAGTATATTTAAATTATCAAGGTAATAAAACAATTAATTCCCTTTTTAAATTTTAATCCAATAGATTTTTTTTGAAACAAATAATTTATTACTCCCTTCATGTTACAAGATTTAACAAAGATTATAATTATTATTCATGTGGTTTATATATATATATATATATATATATAGATAGACACAGTTTTACCACTAGCATAATTCAGACTTAGACCTTAAATTTTGTACTGGGCGACATTTAATTAGGGAATTCATTTTAATAATACTTAACTTGTTATTCGTCCAAGGCCATCTAGGTTCATTCCTCTATCATCAACAACGTGACGTGCTCTTCAGGACGCACGAGGTGCTCCAAGGGTGCCACTCGACTCATCTGTTCCCTTGCGCTACGTGCCCTTCAGGACGCACCACGTGCTCCAAGGGTGCCAATCACCTCTTGAATGACTTGGTAAACATCAATAACCCCTGGAGTCAACACTTCGCCAGGTGAACTTGTGGAAGACTAAGGGCTTCTAAGGACTAATGCCTCCGCCTTATTGCGCGCCCCTTAGAATCATCGTGAGCGATTTTCACAGTCTTCCCTCACGACATCGTGGGTCCTCTCGAACTAGGTAATCGTTAACCTACAGTTCGAGCCACAGCGGGAGTGCTAGTAGGCTGTGGCAGGGCTGCTGTCCACACCTCTCCCTCAACATCTCTAGTAGTCGTGCGTGACCCCTTTAATCCATATGTGAGTCTGGTCGGCAAGCTATCATCAGCCTGCATCATCAACAAATCATGTCAGAACATATCCATATCATATCATCTAATCGGATGCCATAATATCATAGTAAAACAATCAAACCCTAATGGTACACTCCCCAAATTGATCCGGAGTCCAAGGGGTTCCATCGATGCCTCTACATTCTCGAGGTCCAAGATTCTGAACATTTAGTAAACCGAGTCAATAACACCTGTCTATGTCAATGCAATACAACATGTCATCAACCCATAATGCCTCAAAATAAAAATCAAATGTTTTAATAGCATAATAATCTGGATCACTTGCGAGCAAGTGTCCTCAAAGACTAAGTTTGCTCAGTGGCCAGAGCAGGATGTTACATACACCCCCTCTTGGTTTAAACTTCGTCCTGAAGTTTCACGGTATAATGCCGAAATAAAGTGTATCATAGTATCATATGTCTATTTATCAAACAAAAATGGAAGCTGTTGGCACATATCATATGCGTCCTCCCAGGTCGCAGAGTGCGGACTATAGCTGTCCCACTGGACCTTGACCTGCTCTATCGTTCAACACCGTAGCTTTCGAATGTGATGATCCAAGATGCGGATCAGCTCAACCGTGAGCGCCCCCTCATCCGACACCCGTCAGGTGCTCACGTCAAAACATGCGTAGGATCACTAAACAAAATGTCTCAAGCGGAGACGTGAAATAGATTGAGCAAAATGCCTCAAGAATCAGGCAAGGCTAGTCAATAGGCCACGGGCCTCTCCTTTCCACAATATTGTAGGTTACCATGAACCTAGGATATAGTTTAATTCCCTTCCCAAACTTGATCGAACTTTTATGCGGTTTAACCCGCAAGAAGACTCGATCGCCGACCTCGTAACTACGGTCGACATGGTGCGCATCGGCATAACTCTTCTGTCGATCCCGCGTTTCTTTAATCATTTGTCTTATTGTTTGTATTTTCTCTTCCATTTCTTGGATCGCTTCTGGTCCTACCAGGACCCTATCCTCAAGCCGATCCCAACTCAAATGCGTCTGACACGTTCGCCCATAAAGAAACTCGAACGGTGCCATCTTAATGGTGCTCTGGTAATTGTTGTTGTAAGAGAACTCCACCCATGGAAATAATTCTTCCTAACCCTTTTGTTGGTCCATCACGTACATGCACATCATGTCCTCCAAGGTCTGGTTCGTTCATTCGATCTGCCCGTTAGTCTCCGGGTGATACACAGTACTAAAGTTAAGTTGGGGTCCCAAGGCCTCTTATAAACTCATCCAAAATCATCCAATAGACACCGATCATCGATCGGATATAATCCTCTTAGGCACACCATGTAGCCACACAATCTCACTGATGATAACTCTAGCGATGTTAGGTGCCTGATACGTCATACGCACAAGAATAAAGTGAGCACTCTTTGTCAGAGTGTCTACTACTACGAAAATCGAGTCATGTCTCCTTGCCGTCAGTGGCAATCCAACAATAAAATTCATCGAAATAACCTCCCATTTTGATTCCGGAATAACGTGTGGTTGTTGTAATCCTGCTGGGTGTCTATGTTCCACCTTTTCCTGCTGACATTCTAGACATTTGACCACATAGTTGACTATGTCTGCCTTCATTTCCTTCCAGAAGAATAAGGGTTTAAGGTCTGCCCTCATCTTCATGACTCCCGAGTGAGCCATGTAAAATGCTCTATGAGCCTCACTCAAGATCAACATCCTCCACTCGTCGTTCAGCAGTATGTAGATCCGATTTTTTTTTAAAACCTCAGTGAACCATCGCTATCAAATGAAAATCCTTCAAATCGTGGTACCATCATGGTGTTTTGTATGATAAAACCCTCGACCTCATTGTACCAGTCATCATCACGCAGTAAAGTTAGAATCTTTTCACGTAGATTCATCCGAAGAGGCAACACCGAAAATATGCACGGTCTTCGACTCAATGCGTCAGCCACTCGGTTCACTGTTCCTTTTATGTAAGTGATCTCGAAGTCATACTCGCTAAGAAATTTCGACCAATGCCGTTGTCGCGCATTCAGGTTGCTTTGCCTAAAGATGTGTTGTAGTCCACAATGGTCAGTCTTCAGTTCAAATTTTCGTCCGACAAGGTAGTGTCTCCCAACCTTCAGGGCATAAATGATGGCTAACAACTCCAAATCATGCGTCACGTAGTTCTCCTCACGCCTTTTCAGTTTTCTTGAAAAGTAAGTGATCACTCGTCCGTCTTGCATCAAGACTCTGCCTAAGCCTTCTTTGGATGCGTCAATGCATACCAAGAAGTCTGTGTCCATGTTAGGGACCTTTAGTATTGGTGTTGTTGTCAACAACTCCTTGAGACTCTGAAATGCTTCCGCGCATTTCTCGGTCCCAACAAACCTCTTGTTTTCTTTTGCAATTCCATGATCGGATTCGCTATCTTCGAAACCCCCTCGACGAACCGTCGATAGTATCCTACTAAACCCATGAAGCTACACACTTCCGGGACATTCATCGACACAGGCCATTCTATAATAGCCTTGACCTTGGTTGGATCCACAGTGGTGCCTTCGCCAGAGATGACATGCCCTGAGTAGTGAATCTTCGATTGATAAAAAGAGCATTTGGACAAATTCCCGCACAATTTGTGCTCTCACAGACACTGCAGTACCAAGCTCTTGTACTCATCATGCTCCTCCATTGTCCGAGAGTAGATCAAATATTTTCAATGAATACTTGGACGAACTTGTCCAAGTACTCGCAGAACACCCCGCTCATCAAACTCATAAATACCCCTGGGGCGTTTGTCAGTCCAAATGGTAAAATAGTAAACTTGTAATGTCCAAACCTCATTTTCAAGGCGGTCTTAGGGACATCATCCTCCTTGATCCGTAACTGGTGATACCAAGATCACAAATAGATCTTTGAGAACACCATCATGCCCTTCATTTGATTGAACAGATCATCAATCTTAGACAAAGGATACTGATTCTTGATCGTTGCCTTGTTCAATTGACAGTAGTCAATGCAGAGCTTCCACGACCCATCCTTCCTTCGTATGAAAATAACAGGTGCACCCCACGATGACACACTAGGACGTTTCAGTCCCAGGTCCAACAACTCCTTCAGTTGCATTTTCAACTCTTGTAACTCCGGGGTTGACATACGATAAGGCGTTCTTGCTATCGGTTTAGTCCCTGGTTTTAGATCTATAGTAAACTCCAATTCCCTCTCTGGCGGCATCCCAGGTAACTCCTCCGGAAACACGTCCGCAAACTTTCTCACCATCGGAAGGTGTTCTAGACCTTTCGCTGCTTCCTTCTAGTTTAATGCAAGGATCATATATAGCTTGCACCCCTTGCGCATGCTCGCTCATAGATGTAAGGAAGAGATGAACCTCATGGAAACTCCTTGGTTCCATCCCACAATCACACATCTCTATCCCTCATCATCGACCAAGCTCAAACATTTCGTCTTACAGTTGAGTATTGCCTCATGCGATTCCAACCAGTCCATACCAATCATGACGTCACAAGATCCTAAGATCGTGACGTACATGTTGGCCCTTGTGACAAACTCTCCCAGGTGAAGGACATAGCCCATAAATTTTCCTCCAACCTTTTGTTTATCTCCCGAGGCCATCTCTACGAAGCTAAACTCGTCCTATTCGACTGCCTTTACCTTAATCCGTTTTAGCGCTGCACCAGAAATGAAACTCTCGATAGCACCGGGTTCTATCAAAATACTAAGGGTCTGGTCAGCGACGGTACCTGTCATCTCGAGAACAGTCGACTGATGCTTTTCCTGGAAGTTATTCACCGCTGCAAGAATCTGATGGGCCTTGCCCATATCTCCCACGGTAGCGGGTCCGACTGATCCAGATGCTCTAGCCCTCTTCACTGGGCAGTCATGCTGGACATGTGGCTCCCCACATTCCAACATACTTTCTTCGATCCAGTAATCTTGGTACCCGAAGTAGAAGATGAATTCCAACGCAAATGCCAACACAAACTCGTTGACCTTAACTTTCTCTATGAGGGTGCGGAGCACACTGAAGAAACTCCAAAAACGGGCCTAATACTCGGTACTGTACGGTTACCCCGTCGCAAGGTGTCTAACTCATTGAGCTGACACTCAACGAATTCCTCGGAAAGATACCTCTTCTGGAATCATCCCATGACACATCGTCGACGACCATGTTCAAGTGGCAGGTGTGTCTCCCACCATAGAAGAGCATTCCCCTTCAGTGAAAGACCCTCAAGCAGACCTTCATGCTGGAGGTCGTGATCGTGAGGCGTGAAGCACAACGTCTTTCTCTACAACCATGCCTCGATGACACAGCCATCCGTGACACTCGTGGACTCAAGAACTCAACTCCCTCGAGTTCTCGGTGGAAGCTAACAGTACTAGCTAGGGTGCATTGTGGACCCTCAGGGGTACAGGTGCCCTGGCCTCATCTCAGTACTGATGGTGAATCAAGGCCTTTGAAATTACCTGGAAGGGCCTTGTCAGACCACCTTCATCCCTTACTACAAGTGAATCTAGCCCAAGGACTCTACTTCCCTTTGGGGTTTCAAATCCGAGGGTTCGAGAACTTCTGGAGGCGTCGCACCTCCTTCTACGACACCCCGTCATGAACCTTTGAGGAGTCCTCTAAATGAAATCCCGCAAGGACACACTAAGGTTTTTAATTAAAGAAAGGGTTAAAACTCATGGGTTATTGCAGTGGGAAGCCTAGTGATCCACAGTCACAGGGTTGAATCCGCTCTGATACCATATGTAACACCCCGACATTATGACTAAAAGCAAAGCAGAAAGAGAAACACCTTTTTTTTTGTTTCTTCTAGAATAATAGTTACCTGGTTAAACAATTAAGAGTTTTGAACTACACAAATAAGGAATTGAACGTGGGTGGGGAAGATAACAACATTCCTCACCACCATACCAAGCTACACCCAACTGAGATTATTAATATCTTTAAGGGATAAACTTAAGGCCTCAATGGATTCAAAGTTTCCTTTGCTTTTCTTCTTTTGTTTCTCAACAGGCATACACCTTCCAAGGCTTGAAACAACCCTACTTTCTCCAAGGGCATCCCCTAAAGGAAAAAATGTGTCCAGAGAGTCTGATTGAGATAAGGTTCATAATCCTTCTAAAGGATTTAAAAAATATATGAGTCAATACTACAAAATTTCGTTGAGGTTTTCCTATGGAAGGAACTAAGTAAGAATCCACTGGATAAAGATGGCCCCCTTGCTTTAGGCTGAAATGAAGGATTCCACCAACAAGAGTGGGTATCCCTCATTAGACAAGGTATTCCTTTAAATCTCAACACTCAAGGTTAAACAAGTTGCTTTAAGGAGAGATTAAGTGATTACAACAAAGTAGAGCGTTAAACTGCAACATCATTAAACTCATGAGTATATCCTTCAGGAGCCAATTATGACAACATTTGTATTAGATGAAAAGGAATCGATTAAGATATTTTCAGAGGAAACAAAAGTTTTAGGCACCAAAAGAGTGTTATTCGCTGTAATTGAGTTAATAACAATTATCTCCCCAACAAGGAAAAAGGCGTGATCCAGTTTAACAACGGTTTCCCAAAAAAGGAGGCGTACTAGCACTCAAGTTACAAATTCAATCCAACAACACTAAGGAGAACTTCGATATTTCATGCACAATAAGCTAATAAACTCAAAGGCATGCAGGTAGCAGTGCAAAGACTAGAGGCCATGCAACCAAGTGACAGAAAAACGCGGCCCAAAAACATAATGCACTGTAAATGTAGTCAAAATTTAGGAAGGTTGCAGGTAACCTCGCAGAGTAATCCGCCAAACAGTGAGAAAAATCAGGAAGAAAAGTCATGGGAAAGGATTCAAGTCGTCTAAAAACGAATCTGAGGGTTAAATTAAATAACACCGTGTCTCTGTCTCACCCACATTATATAAAATCACTCTTTTTGAATACCAGAGATGAAATGTTGACAAAAGTCATACGCAAGAGTAATCTAAAACAGTCGAATTCAATTCTAAAATAGTTAAAAGAGTAATTAAATATTCGAATTGGATCTGAGCTAAAGTTTGGAAGAAGAAATTCTCCATAATCTCACCAGGAAAGGCGTATTAATTTGATGAAGAAAATGATTTTTGGAAGAAGAAAATTGCCACAAGAATCTTTCCAGGGAAGGTGCATTAATTGAGGAAGAAAACGATTTTATGGAAGAAGAAAATCACCATAGAAATATCTCTAGAGAAGGCACATTAATAGCTTGTAAAATATCTAAAATAAAAACACCAAGGGAGAGGGAGCTTGATTAAATCTCTCTCGGAGAAGATTCTCTGAAGGAAAATCGCTATGGGAGAAGGCTCCCCGAAAATTGCAGGAAGAGAAAAACTCTGAGGTAACACTACATGAATTTCGTTAGGGGAGGTGTGTTCCATATCCCTTCTAGCCCGACTCCAAACCTAAGCAAGAACCAACACACAAGCACCAATCCCACAACTACGAGGAGGGAGACGAAAGGTTAAGGAAGGTGCGTTGTGCACCGTCAACCTCAACTTGAGACTCAACCAGAGTTTTGGTCATCAAGAACACAGAGCACCATACTACTGTGCAGATGAGCTCACCCAACAATTTAGGGATTCTATCACCAGGTGAAACCCCTCCCCATAACACTCATTTAAAACAAGGAGAAAAATGAAAACTGGTTTAAATTTAAGGTGGCAGCGAGTTCAGACAAGAGGGTCAGTTCGACCATTTTCTTAGTCGCCCTTCGATCCAAGTTATCGATTTATCATTCAATGGAGAGTGGCTAACACAAAAGTTAAGGTTCTCTTTCCATGCAGAAGTGCATCAACTAGAACTAGCCTGGTTGTCCTGAAATCAGTCGCTAACACTCTGCCTATATATTTTTCATTTATATAATTGAATTGGAACTCGACACCTGCATAATATGAATGTGTGGCAAATATTATTGAGGAATCAAGCATTTACCTTTGAGTGAAGTGGAAGATAGCAACCATGATCTAATCAAATGTCTTTAGATTGTTGACACAATGGAATGCCCCATAATTGATCGAAATTTTCCACATGAAATAAAAATAGTTGCTCTAGATTACGTTTACAGGTTGGGCATTTCTAGACATGTCAAGAATTTAATTTAGGGTTTACACACATCTGCACACGTCATGTATGTTTCATTTGCTATCAATGGAAAATGGTTTAACACACAGTCGATATCGATAAGAAATCGCTGTCTTAGGATGCTAAAATTGTTCATAAAGGATATATTCTAGCATTGGTGCACAGAGAGAAAATTCAAGTGGTAAAGACAATGTGCGGAGGTCGTAGGTATGGTCGCCAGGGTAAAATTCCAGGGTAAATCAATAAATTCAACACTGCCATAGTATTAGTCATATTCACTGTGTATAAAATAGCAGGCTCTACCCAAAAAATTGTAGTAAAAAATAAAACACAGTCAAAAGTAATGGTAGTCAAATACAAGGGTAATTTCGCAGGGTAACAATCTTACATCTGTACATATCAACAATCACGGAGGTATATTTTTACATCCTTTACATATCTAAAATCGCAGGGGTAATATTTTACATTTGTTACATAATTACAATTGCAGAGGTAAGATTTTACCTCCTTTACATAATGACAATCTCAGAAGTAATAACAACCAGTAAATCCAACAAGAAACAAAACACAAATTTGAGGTCAATTACTTTTACTTCTCGGGATACCAACATAAAAATGCTGACAACAGCAAGAGAATGCCGGGGCCATAAGGATAACTCATTGAAAGGAATCGTAGGGATTCTATCAGTCAAGGCACAGAAAAATAAACAACAAGGAAGAAATATAATCTATATGCAAAGGTCGTACTAGAAGGCGCAAGTCAAACAATCAGGCAAGGAAAAAAACAGAGGTAGATGACTGATAGGTTCATCCTTCGCTTCATCATCCTCGCATAGAAAAGCAAGGCGTTGAGATCCATAGGTCTTTTAACGCTAAGGCAATGACCATAGATCAGGCTCCTGACCGACTGCTCAGGTGAGGATTGGTGAGCTAGGGATGAAGGCTAAACAACCTCAAGGTCACAATCAACGCATCAAGGTGGTCTAGTCATGCAGGGGAAAAGAAGCCATGGGAGTCAACCTATCATCGAGCTAGGCTAAGAAAGGTTTCAGTCATCAATAAAAAAAAACATCAGTTTAATTCTCCATTAAATAAGCAGATCCAAGCATAACTCCTAATACATTCTACCATACAAAATGAAGAGAGCGTACCGTTGCTTGATCACCTGCTCCGAACGACATCCTGTGCACTCCATGCAACTCCCGCTAGCTGACCGTCAAGACTTCACCGGTACCTCCCATCTAATGCTAGGGGTACTCTTCCCCCTTAGCCCCTCGAGCCGCAAAGGGGCCACACACACTATCTAGATATTACAACTAGCTCCCAGGTCGCCTCGTAAGGCCGAGCTACCACTCCTCTTCGAGCTGGGTATCCCAACTCCCATAAGTAAATCAGTCAAGTAGATATTTTTGCAGTGTAATGTTACGCAAACAGAAGATGATCCTTCATCCTTCTCCCTCCTTCATTATATAGAGTTTCGAACTTCCTTTCTTTCCTAAAATCGTATTTAATTAAAGTTTTAAAAATAAATTCCTAAAAATTTCTCTCCGTACAAGGGTCCCCCATCCCCTACGTTCCTCCATTATTTAATTTCTTTAATTGATTAATTATCTTATTTCCCTCACCCACCTAGAGTTACTCCTAGAATCACTCCTAGGTGTCTCCAAATTCCCTTACAGGTTTCAAAGGCTTTCCCTATTATTAAATTGCTAATTCAGTTTAAATTAGAAATATCTTAAATGTTAGATTCTTTACTACGTTGACTTTCCACTTTTTCCCTTTTTATGTTTACCTCTTTTCCTAGTTTCCTAATATTTTAGATTTTCCCTCTTTCCCCTTTTTACTTAGAACTCAAAAAGGCAGGTGTGGAAATTAACCCTTTTTCCCCTTTCTTATTTAATTAGTATATTTAAATTATCAAGGTAATAAAACAATTAATTCCCTTTTTAAATTTTAATCCAACATATTTTTTTTGAAACAAATAATTTCTTATTCCCT
>JASDQU010032295.1:690-20215 GCA_032191745.1 Picea mariana | reverse complement strand
TTTGGGGAGTGAGGAATTTGAGTCTTTTAATTATAAAAAATAAATTAATTTTGGAGAACCAGAGGCATGTGTGACACTTGGATGGTGGAGAGCATTTAGAGGGTTGTCATTAAAAATTAATTAATTAATGATTTATGAATTAGGTCAGTCTCAAAATTCTATAAAAGGAGGGGAAAGGAAGGAATAAGGGGATGAACGATTAGCATAACGTTACGCTACCGAATTGTGGCTTGACGGGTTGCTTGTGAGGAGTTGGGTATATCTTAGCTGTGTTGGAGTGGTAGCTCAGCCGTTGAGGCGAGCTGAGACGCTAGTATATCTCTGGTTCTTGTGTGGCCCCTTTGCGGCTCGGGGGGCTAAGGAGGAAGCAGAGTACCCCTAGCATTTGGCTGGGAGGTACCGGTGAGATTTCTACGGTCGGCAAGCGAGACGCGGCACAGAGCGCGGGATGTGGCATGAAGTGCGGGACATCGTCCGAGGAAAGTGAAAGGCAACGATATGATTTTAAATGGTGAAGTATAATGCATTTTTACTTTCGGCAATTTAATGTTTATTGATGTTGAAATTGTGGAATTGTTATGGCATTTGTATATTCGGCAAATTTCGTTTCTGCAAGGTTGTTGTGAGTTGTTCTGGAAATGTTGAAATTGTTACCGCCATTTTTGGCCATGAGAAGAATGTAGTTGTTGGGCGTTTTTGGGTACGCATTGTAGATAGGAGGTCGTTACAAAATATTTATATGGATTGAAGCAGGCATCCAGAGTTTGTTATAGCAGGATTGATGAATATATAATTAGTGTTGGATTCAACAGAATTCCAAGTGAACCAACTCTGTACACAAAGGTGAACCAAGAAGGTAAAATTTTGATTGTCTGTTTGTATGTTGATGACCTGAATTTTACTACAGATCTATCTATAGAAGACTTTAAAAATGCCATGAAAACAAAGTTTGAGATGATTGATTTAGGTTTGATGAAATGTTTTCTTGGAATTGAAGTGGATCAATCTGATGATAGCATTTTCATTTGTCAAACTAACTATGCAAATGAAGTGCTGAAAAGGTTTAGAATGTTGAATTGCAAGCCAACTACAACACCAATGGCAACTAGTATCGTCAAAATGTGAAATGCAACACAACAACTCTTGAATTGTGAAAATGAGAATGGAATGTGGGCTCGGTGCTTTTCGGGTTTTGGGGTTTGCAAACCCTTGATACAAAACAATGCGCAACCTCAATCGTCAAAATGTGAAATGCAAATAGGGTGTGGGCCCAACAATTTTGGGTTTCGGCATTTGGTAAAGCAAAGGTACTCCAGTCACTTTTAATGAGTGAACTATGAAATGCGAAATAACAAATTAAAATGATTTTCCAAATCATATACACTCCAACAAATAATTTTGGGATAAATGTAAAATCGGATTCCCAATCGGTAAAAACAAGAAATCACTGCATTTGTTCAAAAATGAATTTTTATCAAGAGATAAAATGAGTTTACAAACTCAGTAAAATATAAATGCAGAGCAGACCTCCAAACACAGAATAACCAATTCAATTCAAGAAATGCTTTCAATCTATCTCTGAATTTACAATTTCGACTCTAGTATTTAAACATAGAAAATTATGCCTTCAATCTTTTAAAAGATTATAATCAAGGTGGTGATGGTGTCTTGTGGCCTGCAAAGGCTAAGGCGACCACCGTTTAAGTTATGTAAAACAAAATTTGTAATCGATGGTTTAATCCTAGAGTCTTGAAGGGTCAAGACGACCATCGATTCACTGTTTGTAAAGAGGCAGTGAAATGATTACTTCCTAACATACTCCCTCTTAATTATTTCAGCACAAAAACAAACTAAAACTATGTAAACCAAAATTGTTGTAAACAATTCATTACAGCTTGGAGACCCTAATATTTTTTCTACAGATTTTAAACAGTTCATTTCCCAAAGGCTTCATAAATATGTCTACAAATTGTTCTTCAGATCTGTAGAAATGAACAGAAATCTCCTTACCAGTTACCAGCTCTCGAATGAAATGATACCTTGTATCAATGTGCTTACTTTGTTTGTGAAAAACGTGATTCCTTGACAATGCAATGGAAGACTTATTGTCATAGAAAATCTAGGTTGCATCATTTTGGTTATGCAACAATTCATTCAAGACCCTTCTCATCCACACAGATTGACATGCAACTACAACTGTTGCAACATACTCTACCTCAATGGAAGATATAGTCACAATGGGTTGTTTCTTTGATGCCCATATCACTGCTCCACATCCAAGACTAAAAATATACCCAGATGTTCTTTTCCTGTCATCAATGGAACCTAAAAAATCACTATCAGTATATCTGATCAGCTCAAAGTTTAAGCTTGATGTGTATCGGATACCAAAATTAGTTGTTCCAACAACATATCTCAGGATCCTCTTTCCTGCTTGCCAATGAGTACTCTTCGGAGTCTCCATGAATCTGGAAATCAAACTCACAACAAACATAATGTCAGGTCTGGTTACTTTTAAGTACATAAGGATTCTACCCAGCCTCTTATACAGGGTTGGATCAGCATATGATCTTTCATCATACTTGCTCAGTTTAATACTAGTTGCCATTGGTGTTGCAGTTGACTTGCAATTCAACATTCTAATCCTTTTCAGCACTTCATTTGCATAGTTAGTTTGACAAATGAAAATGCCATCATCAGATTGATCCACTTCAATTCCAAGAAAACATTTCATCAAACCTAAATCAATCATCTCAAACTTTGTTTTCATGGCATTTTTAAAGTCTTCTATAGATAGATCTCTAATAAAAATCAGGTCATCAACATACAAACAGACAATCAAAATTTTACCTTCCTGGTTCACCTTTGTGTACAGAGTTGGTTCACTTGGACTTCTGTTGAATCCAACACTAATTAGGTATTCATCAATCCTACTATACCAAACTATGGATGCTTGCTTCAATCCATATAAATCTTTCCTTAACTTGTAAACCTTATCTTTGTGTTTATGAATATCATAACCTGGAGGTTGTCTTACATAAACTTCTTCTTCCAAATATCCATTTAAAAAGGGGGGGGTAATTTGTAGCAAGAGGTTCTGTGGGTGGTATATATTTTTTTTCAAGACAACGAGATTGTTGGTGAACAACAAAAGACATGCCTATAGTTCTCCATAAATGTTCAACGATAATTTATTTTTTCAGCTTCACCATGGTAGGATGGTAATTGTATTATGGAAGAATATCTCCAAAACATGGCCAATTAACCAGCATTTCCAATCATGGAAGGGAGTAAGAATAACATTTTTTTATTTATATGCATATATTGGAAGTCTTCGTATACTGGAAAGTAACATTTTTCTGCAATCTAAGTTAGGGTAGGTAGACTTTTGTTTCCTCATATATGTATATAATTTTTTTCTCTCAATAAAGTTTTCCTAATAATCATTTCATAGATAGATATCCCAATAGATAATGCATGACTCTATATCCCAATATATAAGGCATATAGTCTTGGTCTAGTGTTCTCGGCAACCCATAGGGGGTTTTTTTCCCACAGTTGGATACATATGTTGATGTGTTTTCTTGACAACCATAAACTACGTGATTGGGTTCCATATTTGAAACTATGCCTCGTTCAAAAGGAGACAAAAATTTCAAATTTGGAAAGTGTCAAATACCATCCACCTATTTATCAGGAGGACCCAACAAGTTTGAATAATTCGTAATTAGTTTCAGTATTGCAGTTCTTCTTCATGTAAGGACAGTGGGGATGGTTTTTATTTTGAACAAAAGAGAAGAAAATAAAAAAGATAATAAAAGATAGAAATTTATTTTTTCCATCTTATCATTGAATATCCTTATGTTTCACCTTCATCCATCATTTTACTGAATACAAAATAGAGGAAATATGCCTAAGATATTGCAAATTTTCTCCATCTTTCGAAATACCCCAAAACTTACTCGACATTTTATTTAATCTCCATACTCCATAATTAATAATTTTCCTTTCTCTCCATTTCCATGTCCATTTTGAATTTTGATTTCCATTTAAATTATCCATTTCCATACTTACTCTTTTTACATTTTCTATCTCTCAACATTGGCTTGTATTCTGCACTCCTTACTTCACCCTACATACTTAGTCAATTTTACTTCACCTTTTACTTTTTACTCCAATCAACACTTTCAAACTTAATCTTTGTGTATGACGTGTATTGTGTGGAGATTTTGCACTCCAAATATTTTCTCCATCCTTCGCACATAACCTTTTCCTCCACACTTCTTCCACCCTCACCCCTTTAAGACTTATCCATTTTTACGATTTATCATGTGCGGAAATTCGCTCCCATATACTTTTTTTTACACACAACTCTAACTTACACATTAATTGTTTCTTTGCACAATTATTTCGACACTTGGTTTATATTCTAATCCATTTTTTCTAAGATTTACTAACTACTACGATCATCTCCTATTTCTTTGCACAATCCAAAAACTTAGTTATTTTCTCATTTATTTTTTTAAGTTTTATTCCCCTCCCCCCTTATTTGGAACATTTGGATACGTGGCAGTGCAATAGAACTATATTTAGGTGACACTTAGATGATATTTGTTGGACATGAATTATTGGGCAGTGATTTGGCATGATGATTAGGTGATGAGGTGGAAACCAAAAGATATAATATGCTCAATATACACAAGGTTCCATGGATCTCTCTATTTCATACACAAACATTATGGGGATGCAGTTTGTTTATAAACATGATATGAGAGACTCCCAACAACAAAAGTGAGATAAATAATATGGATTCGTAAATCAAGGGACAAACTTTATGTGGAGAATAGATCAATAGTTGTTGAGTGCATATCTTCTGAAAAGCATAACATGTTATCCTAATGTCCAAGATGAGGGAACAATATATCATTGGAAAGCTAGAGACATGAAAACCAACTTAGACATAGTTTCCTTGGCTAAAATTATAGTTATCATGCCCTTAAAATTAAAATAAAAACATGATTATTTCTAGCTTGATACCTTATTAAGTTTTGAAAATGGTTTATTAAAAAACTTTATGAACTTATAACCATATGGTGGCACATATATATAAGTTCAAAATTACAAAGGGGAAAATAAAACCATAAAACTAACCCTAAAATATCCAAGAAGATGAAGATACAATTATAAAATAATATGAAAAGCATATTCAAAGGGTCGACAATCAATTAATTTTTTTTTTTTGCAATGATGGAATCTTATTGGAAGCAAGTTTTTCCTTTCTAATATTTTGTGATTTATCCTTCTCAACTTAATCCTTCATCTTTCCTTCCACTTTATTATTTCCATCATGTTTTCAATGTATGTTTGGAAACTAGAAGATCTCGGTCTGATCATATATTTCTCTAAATTATTCTAGTAACTTTTCATGATATTATAGCTCCAAAGGAGAAAAATCCTTGCTTGTAAAAAGAAAATGTAGTTTATTTTAGTTTATCTAATTACCATTGAGATCTTTTTAAGCCTATTCCATACCTCTTGTTTGAGAAATTGTTGAAATTGTGACAATTGGGATATTATTATTAAGTTATCCCACAAAGAAATGTTCAAGTGTCATTTTGTTTTTATGAATCTGTGTGATGATGTATCAATGGCTTCTTGAGAAAATGATTCTTTAGAAGTTCATTTTATATTAATGTAGAAGTCCTTTAAAGTTATTTTATGACATGTCCATAATTTTTATATATTTCATCTTGCAAAGTTATAGTTGAGTGTGGGTACCCATTATTTTGAAAGGAAGGCTAACTATTTGTTGAAAGAAGATGGTGTGCTTGAAAATTACATTTGTATATAAGAGTTTGTGCATCTGTATATAAGACTGTGTACATCTATATATAGGAGTTTTATTGGATCATTTGTTGTGGTTTTCTATTTCATGCATCTAAGGTCATAAGAAGAATCTTACATATACCAATAAAGAAGAGTACCACCTCTATAAAAATGAGGAGACTCCTTACTTTTTTCCTACAAGATTTCATCTCAATGTTTGTCACTTTTCCTTTATAGGAAAATAGATCAACATGTGTTCATGGAAACTTGCAAGGATTCAGGAATATTTCTAAGAAAAAACTCTTATAAACCTAGCCATGGTTGATGATATTATTCATAACAACCCTTGAGATCCAGTAGATGATATATTTGTGTGGCTCGGAGATAAATTCACTGACATATCCCACAATATGTCTCTCCTTAGGGCCACTTTATCAAACAAGCTCAAACAATTAAAAATAATTGGAGGATCGAACTCAGAGATTGGATCAGATGGGAAATTGGGGTCACAAAAATATCCCGATAAAGAAAAGTTGAGTTCCAGTACCATAAAACCTTCATAGTATTTATTCAATATGGAAGTAAAAGCAAAGATAAATCTATACCAGTGTGATATCGATGCATTAAAATTGAATCATTGGTTTCAAAATCTAGAATTTTATTTCATATTTCACCATATAGATGAAGAACAAAATATATGATTCACAAGACTAAATTTAGAGGACCATGCTTTAGTCTAGTGCGAAATCCATACAGAAACACTTAGGATAAAGGATGATATAATAGTAACTAGATGTCATGCATGGGAATTTTTCTTTGAAGGTCAACCCTGATGACTAGACCTAGGGGTCTTTTGAGTTTACAAAGGCAGTGGGTTCCTTAATTTTAATTTTTGTAATTTTCCCATGCTTAATTGAATTCTAGAAGAATGCATAGGATAGAATTAGTTGGATTGGTATTTATTTGAATGTAATTGAATCTTCCTTATAAAGAAGATCTCGAGATTTATAGGGATCTAGAGAGAGATATTAGGGGATGAGTGAATGATCATAGGGATTTGTAAGTGGAGTTTGTGGATCTAAATTAATTCAATTTTCATCCCTGTACTATATATTTTGTAATCCTATGAGCATTGAGGAATCATACAAAGGGTTTAATTTATTTAGATATAACAAGATATTGTGTGTGAGTAGAAGGCCAGTTGTGGCCAAACGGTCTAACAAAGGGCAATTAAATGTAAATAGGGCCAAGGAAGGTGAGAAGGCCATGTGTAATTTATGTACAGAGATTCATTAATGGAATTCATGTGTTTATTAGTATTATATATCAGCGTGAATATTGTTTATTGACTTCATTATGTCTCTACATATGATATCAAATTAGACATCAGACTCTCATAAAAAAATTGTGTAGGTTCGGGCGTAGTGAAAGAAAGTGTTACAGGTTAAAATGATAAGGAGGAATTGCATTCCAGAGAAGTAGAAGATCTATCATTGATCAGTAAAAGGATCGACGATGATCCATAGACAAGTGATATAATAGAGGAAGAAATCATGACCCTCAGATCATTCTGAAGATGAACAAAAGCCATTGGATCAAAGTTAGAAGGATTCTAAAAAGTCCCAACAATAGGTGTTTAGAATAAGGTATGGCCATCCATTCTAGAGATAGACCGATGAATGAAATTTAATAGGAAATTAGGAACTATGAGGAGCTTAACATAAAGAGGTCTGAAACCCAACGGTATATAAATTGAAATACATGGAATTCATTTAATCATATTTGTGGTTACACATGTGGTTCTGGCATGGCCCACATAGGAAGGATCGGATGATAGAGATTAAATCTTCAAATAAAATATTGACAATCCTCCTTATAGCAGACCGTAGACATTGGAATTTTTAAGGCGTTGGAGGGATGGAAATTTCTAAGGTCCCAATGATGAAAAATGTCACGTGGATGTAAGGAACTCCACTAAGGGAGTGGCACATGGTCCATTCAGGAAGTGAAACATATCAATGTCTATTTGGCAATTGGTCCATGTGAAAGTCATGAATTTAGGTGACACGTGGAAGCCTAGTCATCATGTGACATGTGGCAGGTCCACATAGGCAGCCCTAAGATGAACGTTGGTAGTTTTTCAACAAATATTGATGATAGAGGTTCAAAATAATAGATATTGACCAATGGTACTACTCATGGTGGACTACGACCATTGAGAGTTTTTGTTTGATGAGAAGTATGAAATGTTCTTATGACGAGATACATCATGCTGACGTAAGGGATCCACAGAAGAGATGACACATGGTGAGATAATTTTGACCATTGATCAGGATAGGATCAATGATTATCCATTATAGAAAGGAGGAATATATACAACGACCAATTGGGAGACGTTATTGATGGTCAAGGTTGAACGTGTATTGGAAAAGTGTTAGGAATATAAGCACAGGGTTCTGGAGTATGGTTTTGGAAAAGATAAGCATTTGGTCATAGCCATTGGTCACGATGATAAGAAGGATCTTCAAGCTAGACAAGAGAATCACTTGGGTTTAAGAACAATGTTCTCGTTGTTGTTAATGAAAGTGATGAGGATTGTATTTGAGCATTGTAAAGTTGCAACAACGATAGGGACTAGTGTGAGATACAGAGCACTCTGTCTCTGTTAACAGAGTGTTTTTGGGAGCATATAAATAATTGAGAGAATACTGAGCTTAAATCTATAGAAAAGTTAAGTCAAGAACTATGCACCTGTTGACAACTAACCTAGTGGGTCACTGTCAATTCATATCAGAGCGTTGTTCATTGAAAAATAAATTAGATTGCTCATTTAAATTTTATAGGAATATGGAATTGGTACACAAACATTGGTTCAAAGGAGAGTGAGATCTACAAAATGATGTTGCAGATAAAGGGACAATTCCAACAGTGAATTTGGATAGGATTGTAGTGAATCACCATAACTCTAGACAAATGAATAGTGAGGTGTTACAGATTCGAGACTATTCCAGCTAATGAAGCAGAGTTAGAAACACATTTGAAAGACAAGATTATGGAATGGATCTTCCAGGTAAATCATTTTATCACTTGAGATAACTCTATTTAGTGAAGAAACCAATTTGGTAGCATTTAGTGAAGTTGTAACAGAGGAAGAGAGAACAAGAAAATCTCTCAAGTGAAGAATCTTTTGGCAGAAAGAACCTTGCAGTAAGGAGTGTTGTAAAACCTTCCAGGTGAGGATTGGAAGTGAGGATAACAATAGAATTTCTCAGAGAAAAGTGAGTAGGTGTAGAATCCATCGAAGAGAAGACGATGCTCGGAAGGTTCTAGAAGAGAGAACCAATAATACCAAGAGGTCAAGCACGGGAGGAAACTTGAGGTGGTATTAGGTAGCAGGTAAGAAGACTTTCTACAAAGGAGGCTTGATGTAGGTCATAGTCGACAAGAGAAGTTCATGAGGAAAGAGAAGGATATGACTATTGATGGTCATGACAAAGGTTCAAAAAGAATACACAACATGAAGAAGGAAGAAAATGTCTGAGAAATTAGTATAAGGAAGATGATTGATGAGGAATTTGACAAGAAAATGGTTGAGTTAAAGACACAACTCAAATATCTAGAGAATTTGGTACATGAAAGTGAGAAATACTAGAGATATAGTTGGATATTGAGGAAGAAGAAAGTGAAATGAAATATGTTGCTAACAAAGATGAAGCACAGGTTGTGTGCTAGATTGAGGAAAGAACTCAAGGAAATTGACTATGGAGTGAAATTTCACTATTCATGTGAACCAAATAAAGGATGATTCCTTGGAGTATATGATGATACAAATGTTGACGACAGATCATATGAGAGTTCCATGAACTATTGGACAAGTTTAGATCAACATAAGGGCTTGATGGTAGAAGAATCAAATGGCACTAGAAATCCTTCTATTTTTAAATATGATAATTTGTTTGTGGTTGTAGGTTTAGAAGATGATGGACAGTCATTTGAAGTTGTCATAAATATGGAGGTAGGTGAAGGAGGAAAAACCTCAAATTTTTTTCTAAGAGAAGATTAGGAAACATTGTATAATAAAGGTAATCAAGGGGAAGTCCATACACAATTGCTTGCTAAAGAATCATTGTAAGGACCTACTAGTGAAACAAACAAGAGAAACTTATTCTATGGAGATAGCCATGCACATGATCAAGGATATGAAGAGAAAAATTCAGATGACATGCTCATAAATATTGATGAGGATATGAATGTTGATTTTTTGGTAGCATCGGGCATGTACTTCCGCATAGGAATGTGTTTTGCATGTGGAAATAGTCGAAAATATTCTAGTCTTGAGTTTAATTTAGTTAGAAGCAATTAATTAAAGTAAAATAGTATTTATTAGTGAACTGAGTTATTTAAGGACATGCTTATCATGCAACATGTAATCTAAATCTTAAATGGGTGTGAGAAGTAATCTCAACCATAGATCACTTTGAATATTAGAAATAGATTGTAATTCATGACTATAAAATAAAGGTTGGGCTATAGGAGAAGTGACTTTTGATGAGAGATCAAAGTCAGAGACTTGTGTTGAGAGAGCCAACACAATCAAGATTGTTGACAAGAGGTTAAGGTCGAGAGACTTGGTGAGAGACCAAGATAGGGACTTGTGTGAGATGCAATTATAAGAGACTTGGTGAGAGACCAAGGTAGTGACTTGTGTGAGATGCACTTGTAAGAGACTTGGTGAGAGATCAACGATGAGGATAGCAAAGAAGGACTTTTTATAGCATAAGGAGTGTAGGAGAAAATGACTTTTTCTTACACTAAAGTGAGGAGATCTCACTCATTGGGTGAAGAGAATTCATCCAAGTATAAATGGGAGGGTTGAATCCCAAAGGACCATGATTTAATATCTTAATAGGTGGAGAAGGAATTTAACGTAGAGGTCATACAGGTCAACAAGGAGAGAGAGAAAAGGTAGCCACGGGTGGGTTTCAAAGGATAGAAAACAAAGGGAGGAGCAGATTCATATGAAGTTTGTTGTACAGNATGGATGCATTGGGAAACATATTACTACAAGGCCATACAATAGCACATGAATCTTCAAGTTTGTCTACAGTGTATAATTCTCTTAGCCGACCATTATCCCTGTTACATGAGCCCTAAATTGATCTTAATAAAATCATCTATGGACTGGTTTTCCCTCCGGGGTTTTTCCAGGGAGTTTTCCCAAATATATTTGTGTTCTTATGTGCTTGATTTGGTTTCATGGTTATGCTTCTGTTGGATGTTTTGTAGATCAATCAATTGTTCTTTTAGTAGATAAAGTGATTTTATCTTTGAGCTAACTTTCTGGTGTTGAGTAGAGTGCTAAAATATCAAGATGGTATCAATGCATACCAAGCATTGAATCCGTTTGGAGAGAACTTCAACATGGTATCAGAGTCGAGGCTTTGAAGGAAAGAGGGAGACTAGTATCCAAAGGGAGGAAACCATGATGACATATATTATAAGCTAGATAACCAATAGAGGAAATCAAAGGAAATATTTTCAACAAAAGTATTAGGCAGAACAAGTGTTTTTACGGGTATACAGAGGCATCCACAAGTCACATCGTAGACAATCATGGACATTCGCGGGTCACAGAAGGACAAGTTGTGAATATCCATAGGTCAAAGAAGGACAAGTTTTGGATAGGATGTACATGACAGTAGAGGGTATTTCCACCAGAGGGTTATCAGATCAGATCTTGAAGGTGGTGAACACATTGAACATTAAGGATAGGTTAGAAGGGGAAACAAACTTCCAATCATGGAAGGCAAGGATTATTCTTTTGTTAGAGGAGAATGACTTCAAAGAGTTTCTTGAGGTTGTGGTTATACATCCTATGAATCCAAAGGAATTGGTAGTTCAAAATAAGAAGAAAGTGAAGGCCAATCAGATGTTTCTAGAATCAGTAAAGGATCACTTGATTCCACACATTTCTAATAAGAAATATGCCAAGGAAATGTATGATGCTTTGGCGATTCTATACCAAAACAATAATACAAGAAGGTTGCTACATTTGAAACACTTGATTCAACTTGTTAGGATTTCCAGTGAGGACATGATTGTGAATTATCTTATGAAGATTACACAGAACCAAGATAATATTGCAGCAATTGGTGAGACTGTACAAGATGATGAGTTGGTGAATGTAGCGTTGAGAGGTCTTCCCAAGCCTTGGGAACCTTTTGTGTAGGGGATATGTGCATGAGAGACAGTTCCAGGGTTTGATAAACTATGGACTGATTATATTCAGGAGGAGACTCAGTTAGAGTCCAGGTATGGTTTGAAGAGGAGCCATGATGAGAAATTTTCTCTTGCAACTCAGGAAAGGAAAGGAAAGTTCAAGAAGATTTCTACTGGAGATTCGACCACTCCAGCTGTAAAGAAGAAGAAGGAAATAAGAAAATTCAAGTTCCTTTCATGAAAAAAGTTTGGACATCATGTAAGGCAGTGTCCTCACAAGAAGAAGGGAGGAAATGAAACATAATCAGAGGTAATTGCATCAACATAGGCTCAAGTGGATGAGTTTTGGAAGAATTTTGAAAAGAAAAAGTTCTTACTTGTTTCCCATACTTTTATGGGAATCATATTAGCTGATGCATGGTTGATAGATAATGGAGCCACATGTCATATGGCAGGAGTGTGAGAGGTGCTGGAGAGCTTCACAAAGTCTAACTTAGAGATGCATGTGGAATTTGGTTTGGGGACCAAGCATGCAATGAAGGGATTTGGAACAGTGCCATTCTAGATGGAGTCATGAAGCACATTGAGAGTGAAGGATGTTGAATGGGTGCCAGAAATCAAGAGGAATGTGATATCAGTCTCAATGATTGAGAAGAATGGATTTGACGTAGTGTTCCAAAATGCAAAGGTGCTCATCATTCCTAGTGGATATGGCTCAGACAAAGCACCTGTATTTGGAGTTAGAGAGAGAAACTTGTATAGGCTAAAGGGCCAGACTATGAGAGAAATCACCAACAACATAGTGACATAGATGTTACAAGGAAAATATCTCTATGGCATGGGGTAAACCACAATAGGAGGAAATGAATGCAGAAACCAACTCTAATATCAAGTATGATATATAAGAAAATATACTAACAAGACAAGATAAAGAGCCCACCTCATCCAAATGTTCGATGAATTCCATCATTGAGCACTTCACTCAAAGAAATACACCTGCAACTTATTCTCAACAACCAACAAATGCAAGCATATGGTGATAATATATAAATTTATCACATTCAATAGCATAATCCATAAATATTCATAACAAATACTCCCATGGAATAACAATTCAAATATTTGCAAGACATTAATTGGATGAGAAAATAGTGTTTATATTCAAATGTAATCAACAAAAGTGTATGAATTACAAACTTCTGTGTCAGAACGGTTCAAAACCGAGAAACTAAGTTCCTTCCAGTTGGGCCTCCACCACTTTAATCCTCAAACAAAGGAAAGCTCATATAAGAGAGAAAATTAGGTTCTCAATCATGTAGGGAAGATATTGGGGGATGAACAATGTGTTTAGACTTAAAAGGATAAAGGGATGAAAACTCAATATGAAGTGAATAATTTATACAGAGTAACTTTTCTCTCAAAGTTGAATTCTTCTCCTCTTTTCCACAACTTGGATATGGCTCATTTATACACTTCAAATGGAACTAAAGGGCCAAGTCGGAATGTTTCCAGTATATGGAAGGTCAAGGATCATGGATCTCATGATGTGACATGGAAACCAAACACAAGTTTTTAAAAACCTGATGTACACGGGTTGTAGTGGTGCAACCTACGTATACACATGTTGTATAATAGTTAGGACGTGTATGTGTGGAAAAATATTATTTTTATCTCTGGGAATTGAAAAAAGGGGACTTACATTCTACATAGGGAAATGGAAAAAGGCCTTCTGAGAAAATTTTCATAGGGTGAGGAAAATCTTGCTATAACAAATGCCCCCTAATGTGTGAGGTTAGAGGAGTATCTACGATGGTCGAAATACATTATAATGCCCAGAAGTGAAGTAACGGAGACCCAGCTGGACAAACTAGTTGCTCATGATAATATTACAATCTATATTGACTTTGTGCACATGGCTACCAATTTGAATTACACTTCAGATCCATGTGAAAATATACCAAACAACTGTTCATGGCCATGAATAGGAAATATAAGATGGCTACATGATGAAGGATGTCATAGTCACGAACAAGGCCTAGTAAATCCAATTTCAAAATCAATATCAAGATATTTGTATACAATGCGGTACAATATGATCTCCCATGATCACTGAAGTCATATAGGTACTAGTCCAATGAAAGATAACAACAACTCAGGAAATCTCTGACTATGAATTGATGTCTTCAAGAATTCTACACGATCTGCCAAAGGTGCAAGTATATATCATGTGAATAAAGGAGTTGAGGTCAAGAACAATGAGACTTTGTTTGATTACCGGTCATTAAGGTATACCGTTAACAAATGTGAGACAACCTACCGATAATGAAATAGGTATCAAGGCACCGAATAAATTCTTACAAGTGTGAATAAAGTTGTTGGGTTTGAACACTTGAACAATCCATCGATCAAGAGACATTGATGTATTCCCAACTGTCGACAGTGGGAGAAATTGCTGCTAATGACTGCAAGCCTCTAGGTACTCATAGGACTCTAGGCCTCATTTCCATAATAGATGGGCTGGAGTCGATGGTAGGAGACCCACTTAAAGAAAAGAATTGAGGCATTAATCATCCTTCAGCATGAGGTACAAAGAAGGATATTGATGATTTGGAAGAAATCAAATGAATAACATGTTCACCAACCAACGAAGCTGTGCATCTTTCACATGCACCAGATGTAAGCAATACACGAAAAAGACCCTCGGAATAGCAACCAATAAGGAAAAATGCTAACAAAGGAGAGGAAACCACCAATAAGGCTAATGGCATCTAGGAAACTACATGAATCCCAATGTGTTAATAGATTTATTATCGTCAAACATACGGAAAACCCCCTAGTCAATGACCAATGAAGAAATGTTGATTGTTGGGTTCAAGGTTACCTACCAATGATGAAAGTAGGACCAGGGTTCACGATAGGACTACAAATTCATGTAAATTTGAGATGCACTGAGGTTATGGTCGATGTAGGATGATAGACATATTTTGAACAAGAGCATGAGACATATGGAAGATTCTGGTAGCATAGACTCGATGATGAAACTTTTTGATGCAGGAGGAACCAATCAAACTCTCCATAGGGACTGGAAGAGTAACTAGTTGGGGGACTAAACTCCAAGTAATGAGCTCACATTCCTAAGGTCATGCTAGACCTAAATTTTTTATGAAAAGTGGAATCAAAAGTGTGTGCTCTATTCAAAGATGACACAAATGTGTAATGACCCTTAATTATTAAGATGATTAATTTAATAAATAATCTTAAAAATGAGCTAAATTATAATTAATTATTAAATAACCTTAACTAATTATCTGTTATTAATTAATTATTTTAGATTATGATTAGTTTAAGTATGATTAACTCTTTAATTAAGGGTTAATGATTAATTTGATTATTAATTAATTAATTGATTAATTAAGTATTAAACAAATGGGTGGATAATAAAATATTATGTTTAATTGGGTTACGTATCCCACAAGGGATAACGTAACCAATACGTTAAGATAAGTAATAAATGAATGGATAAGACATTAATAAAAGGATAAGGTATTTGGTGGGGGGAGTTAATGGAGGAAGGGCGGTGAAGGAGGAATAAGGGAAGTGGAGAAGGATTATGGAGGGATTTATTCATTCTACGAGGGGGGAGAACTGGGAGTATTGGGACAGAGTGAGTTTACAGTGGAATTTACAGTGCACCGGGGGGCTGAGGATGTTTTGGGCTCGGAGGGCTAGGACATCCATTGATGTCCTAGGGCTAGGCGTTACTAGTCGGTAGGGTGGCTTGTTTTGGGGTGTCCTAAAGAGTAGCATCAGATTCAAGATTCAAGCTAAGGAAGCAGTATCAGATTCAAGTTAGAGTTATGAATCTTTTGAATTAAATTGTTAGTAAAATTTTGTTTATTGAGATAATGGATTGAATGTTCTAGATTAAGTGAATTTTGAATTTAATGTTCTGTTCTAAATCAATGGTAGTTTAAATTAAATGATGGTCTTTACATCTGGTATCAGAGCCCTGGTTCAAATCTGGAACCGAGGGCCTAAATAAGGGGTAGTTTTTATTATTTTGAGAAACTCCAGTCACGCTTAGCTTAACCTGCACATAGAACACATAAAACAAAGAACATTAATAAAAATAAGAAAATAAAATAAAGAATTGCAAACTATTACAAACTGGAATTAAAAACAATGGAAAACAATTTATTTCCCTGGTAAAAAAAAAATTTACGAACAGTTTACATAATTATACATAGAATTACAAACAGTTTATAGTCAAAACTGTGCAAAAGTATCCACAAAATTTTAATAGTGTTGCATATACGTCTTTTATATACCTTTCATATCCCAAAAATAGTAAAGGCCAAAATAAGAGAACCCTACTGTATCGACTTACTCATCTAGATCAGGTGATAGCGAGTCGCCCGGCCCTTACCTTCCTATTGGTATTATCAACCCCGTATTTTAAGCATTCTCCGCAGACAGGGGTACAGAAATGGTCCAGAGAGACCAACTAACCAGAAGGAAAGAGGCAATTGATGCATCATATCCCACACTTCTAAGATTGATGCATTCTGGTTGTTGTCGCAGTTTCTTGGTGATTTCTAGGCACTTAGCTGCTTCAAGGATATTTAACAGAGCAAGACTATAAAATATCAGGATACATTTTGGGAATGAAGTCCTGCATACATACCAAGGTAGACTGAGCTTGCTTGTAAAGAATACAGTCGTGTTCAACGCAAGGCGTAGACATACAGTAAATATTTCAGTTGATGTCAAATTCACACTTTAGAAACCAAATGCAAACTAAGCACATTGTCATAAATGAAGCCTGAAAAAGAAATAGTCTCCCGAAACTACTATTTACAGCAGCCTTCTTCCTCCTCGTCCACCCTTCCTTATAGTGCTGTCAGTGGGGATAAGAGTCACATCCTCCGCAACATAGTAAAAACAAGCATTAATATTTACCAGGTTCCTAAAACTGGATCTAGAATAGAAATCCCAAAAATACACACGTGAATTTGAAACATAATCCTTACCTATACGACCAATCTTCAAGCCAAAACGTGCAAGAGCACGAAGAGCAGACTATGCTCCAGGCCCATGTGTCTTTTTTTTATTCCCTCCTGTTGCACAAAGCTTAATATGCAAGGTAGTTATACCAAGATCCTAAAAATGAAACACAAAGCTTATTGCATAATGCAGTAGCACCAAGCATATGGAAAACAATGCCAATCTCACCTTCTATTACTTAAAGTTTATAAACCAATGTCTTAACAGGTACCACTCTCCTTACAAACTAACCCAGTATAACTTAGGACTGTTTAAAGTATAAATAGAGTTGTGAGATTACAAAGACTAGTGCAACGAAAGATCAATGTTGCACGTATTAATAGTAAATTAGTAATACCTTATAGTTAGTAGAGCAATAGAGGATAACTTTAAAAGATTAAAAAGACAATCGAATGTTCTACTTCCTATGAAAGTACCAATTTAATAAGAAAAGCAAGCTGAAATTTCGAATTGTAACGAACCAAAAGACAGATATTTGGGCACATATACCTTGCATCTCTGTGCAACATCCTGTGTTGCTAGCATAGGAGCATAGGGGGAAGATTCATCTCTAACAGCCTTAAACTTCATACCCCCTTGTGGACAAAAATAAAAGGCACCAAAATCAAGAATATTATAAACACAACGCATTATCTTAAAATATTGTGCAGGCTTAACTAAATATACATGTCAATCAATGTAAGATGGTCATACCAGTTACCCGTGCCATTGTTTCCTTCCTAGAGAGATCAGTCACATGCTGCAGGTCAAAGACCAGATTACTGGATCTGCCATTACCGGGTTGAAACAGATTCCCATTACTAATTACAGACAAGACTATTACCACAGCCCCATTCAAAATTACAAATTAAATGTCAACCTTTTATCACTTCCGAAATAAACAACATACATACAGAGGTTACCAAGCAGGAAATACCAAAACATTAGTCTTGCCATTTAGATAACCCCTAACAGATATATTGTTCTCCTTAGACTGCTCAGTCCAAAGGGGCATTCGCATAAAAAAAATAATAAAGAAAACTTGAATAAAACCAATCCAAAATTCACAACAACAGCTTGAATAAAACCCATCAAATTCACACCAGCAATAAAGAAAACTCCACCCAAAATATTGTTGTTGTTTTTCCCTCCCAGCATAATTCCATCAAACCTAAATGAAAACCCCAGAACATGGAATCCTCAACCGAGCTTCAAAGACTTCCCAGAATACCCATAACGCATACATTTTCCATGGCTTCAGCAAAATCTGTTGTTCTACAAGACACTCGAAGGCCAATTTCCAAGCTGGCACCTGCATAGGTGAATAAAGCCAAACGCTAAGCCGGAGAGACCATTCCATACACAGGTGAATAGTTGCTAGCGTTTCCAGATCTGCCTCCCTGCACAGTTGATTATAGCTAAATGCTAAGACAAAATGGGAGTTAGGGTTTAGAGTGGTGGCCGATATTTTATTCTCGGGAATAGGGGTGAGAGACACGTGGGCTACATGCGAGCCCACGCTGTAGACTTAGCCGTGCGACCCCTTTCAAATTTTGTTTAATTTTGTTCCTGTTTAATGTTTAAATTTGTATTTAAATTTTGATTACCGCCATTTAAATCGTAGCGTTATATTCATTTGATATAGTTTCTTTTATTTTTATTTATTTATATATATATTTTTGTATATATATTTTAATATGTCTAATTTAAAAAAAAAATATACTAATTTGCATATAAGATTTTTTTTTTATATAATAATTTTTATAAATACTAATATAATAATATATAAAGTAAATTGTAATTAAGTATAGTTAATTGATAAAGTATAGTTAAACGGTAATTATTAAAAGTAATTATATAATTAATTATATAAAAGTGATTGTATGATTAATTATATGATTAATGATTATTAAAAGTGATTATATATTGTAATTATTATATATGAGGATTAAATATAGTTAAATTGTGATTATTATAAGTACTAATGAAGTATTATAAAAAAAAAAAGAGGGTTTTGGGGTTTCCTCACCGGTCCCAACTCTATAAATCATTGACAACACGACCACTAAACACCATAGTGATAACACGAAAGCTCGAGATCAAGTTGCAAAGGAAACACTCAAACTAAGTGCCGAGGAAGGATCTCGCTAAGGGTCAAAGATCATATACTACGTTAATTAGTTAAGGATCTCGCTAATTGTTAAGTTTAAATAAAGTTAATCAGTTAGACCCACCCCGAACTCAAGGTTGTTACCTCTAAGGCTCACTAAGGTTGTTTTCTCTTTCAGGACCGATTGACTGAAAGGGGTTTCACCTTTCTTACGAACAATTTCAAGAGGTTGGCGCAATATTGGAGTGGACCAGCGAGGGACCATATTGAATTTATGATAGGTGCAGTAGTGAAGTGAACTGGCATATTCATTAGGAGCGTAAACCT
>JASDQU010032294.1:32809-45198 GCA_032191745.1 Picea mariana | reverse complement strand
ATCATCACTACCATAAAGGTCGAGCTAGAAGAACCAGAGAAGCCCGAAGAGGGTCAGCGCCTCTTCCACTCATAGATGTGGGTGAAGGGGAATACACTCCATTTCATTGTTGAAATTGGGAACCAGAAGAACCTAATCTCAACAAAATTCATCAAGTGGTTGAACCTAACAATGAAGTGACACCCTCATCCATACACCATCAGTTGGCTCGGCTAGGGACACATCCACGTCAGTTAGCAATGTCGCCTACACTATGGAATCAAGCCCTTCATAGATGAGGTATTATGTGATGTTTCACCACTTTAAGTTTCTGATATTTTTTTAGGAAAACCATATATGTGGAAGTGCCATGTTATTTATGAATCTAGGCCCCACAATGTCATTATTACTTTGAGAGGTCAATTCCGCAGTGTACTAGAGGTAGTCCAAATTACTATGGTCTTTAGTCTTTGTGAAGTGGTACAAAAAGGTGATCTCTGAGATTGGGAGATTTTTCCTCTTCATGGTTTGGTCACAAGGGAAGCGAAATATCACTGCAACTGCCAAAAAAAATTCACGAGGTCTCTATATGACACAGAAGCAGGTGAAAAAAATATTAGAAGAACACAAAGACATATTTGTCTCACCAACCAAGGTTCCCTTGCACTGTCACATAAATCACTTAATTGATTTGATACCCAGTGGTCTTCTTCCCAACGAACATGTATATAGGTCCTCTATAATGAAAAATAAAGAAATCAAACGCCAAATCCTAGAGCTAATTATAAAAGCCACAATATACCAAGATCCTCACTTTGCGGGAGCCCAATTGTTCTGGTACATAAGAAGGACGAGACATGGAGACTTTGTAATTATTATAGAGACTTGAAAAATATCACAGAAAATAATTGATACCCAATCCCCCAAATTGAGTATCTTCTAGATCAAGTCAAGGGCTAAAAAAAATTCAGTAAGATTGATCTGAAGTCAAGCTACCACCGGATCCAGATTGAGAAAACCGATGTATGGAAGACAACCTTCAAGCCTAAAGAAGGTCCATTTGAGTAGTTGGTCAAGCCTTTTGGATTAACTAATGCCTCAACCACATTCATGCAGATGATGGATGATATATTGCAGTCATTCACAAACTCCTTTGTGATCGTATATCTAGATGACATCCTCATCTTTAGCAAAACCTCATAAGAACATTTGAAATATATTCAACAAGTATTGGGTACCCTTCGACAGCACAATTTATATGCCAATTTCAAGAAATGTTCCTTCGACATTTAAATAATTTAACATATGGGATACATCATGGATGAGAAAGGTATGCATCTGGATCCAACCAAGATCCAAGTCATTCACAATTGTTTGGCCCTGAAGACACTCACCGAGATCCATAGCTTCTTGAGCCTCATCAACTTCTACCACAAGTTTGTGTTGGGGTTCTCTCATATCACTTAGGACCTAATCCAGGTGACCAAGGTTGGAGACAAGACCAAGTTTCTTTGGGTTGTGGAACAACAGAAATCATTTGAGGATTTGAAGTTTTTCTTCTAATAAACACTATTCCTTATTCTACTAGCCCTACAACAATCATTTGATATTGAGAAAAATGCTTCAGACCATCGGTGTAGTCCTCACTCACCATGGGAATATGGTGGCTTGTCACAGTGAAACAATATTTGATGTTATTAGTAGATACCCCACCTACGAAAAAGAGATGTAATCCATTGTGTAGGCATGTCGACATTGGAATCATTACATTATGGGAAAGGAAATGATCATCCACATTGATGACAAGCCTCTGTAATTCATGCAAATATAAGGAAAGTTACAGAATGGCCACCATTAGAATTGGTCCACGTACCTACAACAATTCCACTTGAAAATCAAGTACAAGAAGGGAAGCATCAACCATGTTGCAGAATACCTCAGTCGACCCCCGGTTGTTGCGATAACTACATTTCACAACTCCTCTGGGCATGAGACCTCTAGGTGGCTACAATTAGACAACAATGACTCTGACTTCATTGCTACCTATCATACATTGAGTGCAAGAAAACTAATTCCAGACTTTCATATCCAAGATGGAATATCATTCCATTTGATACATATATGTTTTCCCTCAAGTGAGCGTGCAAAGAAAATTTGGGAAGATCATTACAGTCAGGAAACATGACACTTTGTCATGGAAACAATAGTGGTGGTACTACAAAAGCCATTTTATTAGTCAAATCTCTGACAAGATGTGAGAAAGTATATCACATCTTGCACTTCCTGCACCATTGTCAAACCCACCATTAATAAACAAGGGCTATACACCCCTTTTCCTACTCCTGAGAGTCCATGGAAATCCATCTCCATGGATAACATGTTTGTTCTACCTTGAACCAAGCATGGTAACGACTATGTTTTCATGATTGTTGATCAATTCTATAAGATGACAGATTTGACACCCTACAAGAAGAGCATCATAATCGAGGCTACTGAGTTTTTCTTTGAGCATGTTTAGGTTCATTTTGGGCTCCCATGGACCATAATTTCATATCAATATACTAGGTTCTTGAGTACTTTCCGATCTAGCCTATGGTCGATGATGGACACCAAGCTAACCAAATCGATAGTCTTTCACCCACAGACTGTTGGAAAAACATAAGTAGTCAACGTGATGACTTTTCATATCTTGGGGATGTATAATTCAAAACATCCACACACATGGTATGATAACTTTCCTTATGTCCAACATAACTACAACAAATCCCTCCATAGATCTATTAGCCATAGCCACTTTCAGGTGTGCTTAGATTTCCAGCCATTGGCCCCCATGGATGTAGCTCTGTCCATTGTAGCTCCACAGGAAGAGTCCCCCCATGCTTAGACTGAGGCTTCTGAAGCAACCAAATTTGTTGAATGAATCCAACACATCCAATAGGTTCAGGATAGTTTGCATAAATCCAACACCAAGTACAAGCATCACCACGGTCAACATTGGGTACCACACAAGTTGCAGGTGGAAGATAAGGTATGGTTGCATTTGCAAAATGAGCACCTCCTAGGACTCCATAAGAAGCTTTGTGCACTCCAATATGGGATTTAAACCATCTCCAAGGTTGTGGGTGAGAATGATTTTGAATTAATTATTTCCCTTTTCATTGGCTTGCACCCCATATTTAATGTGGAAATGTTTCGACCATATTTTCCACATCTCCTGGACACTTCAAATGTGACCGAACACTTGTCCCCTAAAGAAATCAATCGTGACTACATTGAGCAGGATACAGTGAATTACATCACAAAAAACAATACAAAGGGAACTTGCCATCTAACCATCCAACTCTATTAGTTCGTCAAAATAGGGAAACTTCTTCCCAAGGGAAAGTGGCTCACCACGAATTTTATTCAACAGAGTTTCCCCATATGATAGAGTAACTTAACACAATGGGGAACATTTCTTCCTAAGGGGGGAGGACTAACCCAAGTGGATACTAGTGACCACACACCTATTCCACTAATTCAAAATAGTTCCACATCTTGACAGATTTTTTGTATTTTTGAGGCCCTAAACAACATTTTTTGACATGGTAATACCCAATAAATATTTGAAGGCATGTACTTAGTTATTCAAAATGTGTACTTCTTGGTTAGACCTTTCCAATAGGATACCAAGTGCCTCAAACAAATATCGTATGCAAAAGTAAAGCGCTCAGGAAGTGGACGTATCAACTAACCACATCAAGGCCCACAAACCTTTCGGTGTTTCATCTTCTAGGGTTAGGTTTTTGGATGTTTATGGTTTTATCATTGATGTTTTATGTTAAAATGTCTTTTCGACCTCTTTGTAATTAATTTCTTGTGAATATAAGTTGTCAAATCACTCTATGTCTAGAACATATCGTGATCGTCAAATTACATAACTACTAATGGATATTAAAAAAACACACTTTTACCTAAAAACACATTAGACCAAGTTGATATTAACTAACTCCTAAGTGTCTAAATATCCTAACATCCCCCCTTAAAAACAACTTGGGATATGATTGAAGGATTTAGAAAGGTGACACAATAGGAGAAGGAAGGAGGCATTATATCCTATCCCCCATTAATGACAGCATCCTGAACTTGTAACATAGATTGAAGATTAGAAAACTTCACTTCTGTAAGAGAATTTCTGAAAATGTTTTCAACTTGATATTTTGTAGTGCAAAAGAGCACTTTGTTAACTCGGTCATGAATGAGCTTTCTGATGAAGTGCATGTGTAGCTCGATGTATTTTTTTCACTGATGTTGAACTAAATATTTGGTGAGATTGATCATACTCTAATTATCACACCAGAGGGTGGTCGAATGTTGCTACTTGAATGCAAACTATGAAAGGAATTGTCGAAGCCACGAGGCTTCTTAACTTGCATTAACCGCTACTTGGTACTCTGCTTTTGTGGAGGAAAGAGTTGGAGCATGTTGTTTCTTACAATCCCAAGTGATTGGTCCATAACCAATGTTGAAAACATAACTTGCAGTAGACTTTCGATCATCAAGGTCACCGACCCAATCTGAATCAATGAAACAAACCAACAAAGGAATCCCCGTGAACTTTAATGTATCCCAAGCTAAGTTATACCTGGAACATATCAAAGTATCATTTTATTTATTTCCAATGGTTTTCATGGAATGTTTGCATATATTTGGAAACAAGACCAAAAACAAAGGAAATATAAGGATGCCTATCATTCAAATATAAGAGGCTATTAACTAACTTATGGTATAAAGTTGCATCGACTTTGAGAGTAGTACAAGTGGCAACAATTTTGACTCTACACTGGAAGGGAGAAGATGTTGGTTTAGAATCATCCATGTGAAAGTGGCCGAGAAGGTCACAAATATACTTAGACTGGGAAAGAAAAATTCCTTCCCTGGTTTGCAATACTTGGAGGCCAAGGAAATAATGCAAACATCCTAGTTTTGACATGGAAAATTTCTTTTTAAAGCTAGATATCACATGGGTTAGAAGTTTAGGGTCACTACCAATGAGGATAAGGTCATAAACATAAAGAATAAGTATTATGATATGTCTTCCTACTTTCTTAGTATAGACATCGAGATCAAAATGAATTCTAGAAAAGTCAGTATCAAGAAGAAACTTGTCCATTTTAGCATACCAAAATCGAGGAGAATTGCTTAAGACTATAAAGAGATTTATTAAGGTGACAAACAAGGATAGATTCATTCTGAATATAACCAGAAGGCTGTTCCATGTATATTTATTCTTTAAAATCCACATGCTAGAAGGTAGATTTAACATCCATCTAATGGACCTTCCATTTATGTGAGGCAGCAAGGGCTAGAACAAGAAATATGGAATTCATTTTGGCTATGGGAAAAAAAATTTAGTATAGTCAATGCCTTCAACTTGAGAGAATCATTTTTCAACTAACCAAGCCTTGTTTCTTTCAACACTTCAATATTATGCATACTTAATTCTATACACCAATTTACATCTAAAACGTTTTCTTCCTTTAAGAAGAGGTACAAGATCCCAAGTATCGCTTGGCATTAAGGAATAATATTCTTCAATCGTTGATGTGTCCCAATCTGAATGGCCTAAAGATTCTGCAAATGGTTATGGATCATGAGTCTCTGGAACTTGAACTAAAAGAGAAGAGGCTCACTAAAATTTTGAACATGTTTGGCGTTGATCTTTAGGATCACTAGAAATATCACCAGCTGCTTCTCGAGTTGAACCGATGCATCTGGGAAGTGGTAGTATTGGTGTAGGTTCATGTTCAATGAACTATATAGAGGAAGGTGAGCAGGTGTAGGTGTATTTTCATCCTCATTTTCATCGTCTGAAGAAAAAACCAGAATAGGAACATAAGATGACACAAACGTTGAAGATGGATTGCAGGCCTAAGATGGCACAAACGTCGAATTAGGCTTGCAGTCCAAGAGATTTTCATCAAATTTAACATCTATTCTAATAATAATTTCATTGGAATGTAGTTAAAGAAGTCTATAACCTTTAACATCTTCATAATGTCCAACCAAAATGCACTTCTCACTTTTAGGCTGCAATTCTCTCCTTTTCTCATTAAGAATGTGAGACCACACTACACTACCAAATACATGGAAGTGGCTTACATCTGACTTAATTTTAGTCCACGCTTCTTCCAATGTTATGTTTTTTAAATCCTTTGTGGGAGTATGACTTATTATGTAATTTTTACAGTTGATGTCTTCCACCCAATAATTAAGACTTAATACCTTAGATTGGATCATACAATTAGTCATTTCTTTTAATGTGTGATTCTTTCTCTCAACAACACCATTTGGTTGTGGTGTATATGGAATAGTGTGTTGCATTTGAATGCCTTGTTTAGTGTAAAAACTTGTAAATTTTTTGTTCATATATTCATCTTCATTATCCATTCTTAAATTTTGGATTTGATGTCAAGATTGTTTTTCTATAAGGGCATTGTAGGTGAAAAACTTTTTAAAAACATCATTCATAAGTTTTAAGAAGTAAACCTAAAGTGAATCTAGAGAATTCATCAATGAAAGTTAAGAAGTACTTGCACCCAAAGAAAGGAGAAGAAAGAAAACCACACAAATAATTGTGAGAAAGCTCCAAAGGGGTTAAGGCATGTCAAGAGGCACGTTTTTCAAAAGCTATCCCAATGATGTTTTCTGAGAACACAACAGACACAAACACTATCTCTGCAAGAAACAAGAGGAAGTATGGTCACCATATGTTTACTATCGCATTTGGATTTCATTCCATCATGAGTGGGGGCTTCTTCTTTTCCCAAGGTAATCTAATACAATCCTTTACTTCTCAGTACACCCTCCATATGGGATTTTCATGAGAAGTAGTTGGTATTGGTAAGCAAAATATCATTTGGATAAGTCATATTAAATTATGAAAAGAATATGGATTTAAAAGTTGAAACTGATGGTATCGATGGAAAGCTCTTGACAAAATAGATTGTTTAAAAAAATGACATTGAAAACAAACTTCAGATGTGAAAGTTATGCCCATTTGAAAAGCAGAATAAATGATGACCAAGGCACAACGTGGCAAGTAGAAGTTTAACACGCAGTGATGAATGCACACAATTCTCTTCATTCTCTAAATTTTCATCTAATCTCACTTTCAGAACTAAATTACTTTATAAAATCACCCACTTTTATAGAATAAATGAGAATCACTTTTACAATGAATGTACTTTGTAAATTCAAGTTTCATACAAAAGATAACTAAGAAAGAAATATTAACTCTACTTATAGTGAATCACTTTTATAATTTAAGTGAAATTCACTTTAAAATGAATGCATGAACTTTTTCAAAAAGTAACTTAAAAAAGAGACTTGAACTCAAGACCTCTTTTACATAAAGAAACTTTCAACCAAGTGAACTAGCACAAAACACATTATAATTGTAGAGGAGGAGGATGGGGGTGTTGTTGGAACTGTACCTTGAAGTGTGTTCTTAGCCCCAAAAACTTTTGTTTCTGTGTGCTCATACAAACACAAGCAAAAATTTTTGAAAAACAAAATTAATCTCAACAACAAATGGGGTTATATCTTGGTTATCTTACCAAGAAAATGTAAACTTTCTCTATGTTTTTTATTTTTTGAGATCACACAAAGCAAATAAAAAAAAGCATACACAGACAATAAAAAACTTTCTACTATATTTTTGATTTGTCGATATCACACATAGCACACGACAAAGAGCATACACAAACAAGAAAGAGTAGCAACCCAAAAATAAAAACATAACACTGAAATATTAACTTTGTAAAAAACGAAATCCGAAATATTAACTCTTTAATTTATTTTTTTGAAAATCACGTATTCAGGCTTTAGACCTCTAGATCTAACTAAAATGGTCGTAACTTGGGAAAATGGAAACCTTTTTCGAGTGAGACGAAAAACGTTTCTAACTGAAAGAAACGCTCCGGACCATGTTTGAAAAAACAAGGTATTCCAACATAGGACAAACACCTTCTGATTCAAACAGATATCGATAGCCACCCACCTATTCCACTGACTCAAATAACAGTTTTCCATTTTGGAAGTTTTTTATAATTTTTCGGCTCTCAAACTTCTGGGGCCATTTTGAGGCCCTAAACGAAGTGTTTCTGGACTTTTGGGGGGACAGTGGTGGAGAACGACATTCTCTAACCCCTGAAAAAAGTTGTACTTCTTATATGGACCTTTTTGACAAGGTAAGGAAAACCCCAAATGGAGATCGTATGCAAACGTTACACCCTCGGGAAGTGAACGTATCAAATACCCCCATCGGGGCCCACAAACCTTTTGGTGTTTCATCTTCTGGGGTTAGGGTTTTGTATTTTCGTTATGTTAAAAATGCCTTTGGAGCCTCATTGTAAACATCATCATCTTCTTGCAAATGAGCATAACCATCACATCTCTTCTCAGAGATAAGCTGCCACCATTCTAGCGAGTCATTCACTCTGTAATTTTATAGTTTATGTACATTTCTTTCATTAATAAAATTTGTGCATTACTGTATCTTTTTGTTTATTGAAATCTCTCTATATATTTCATTGTTATATCTCTACCTTAATTTTTTTCTCAAAATAATCTGGATCAGTGGTATCAGAGCAGTCTACCACTTTTCATTTCTTAGTGCATGTCCCCGACTAGGTCAATGTATAGAGAGTTGGGTCTCGAGCTAGTTTCTCTTGAGGAAAACAGATCTCACAAGCCAAAGAATCATCCCATGGTGGAAGAAAAGAGAGACTAGGGAGCATACGATCCCATCAAGTTGTCTCCCGCGCAACAGAGGAACTAGATGTTGGAGAATATTGCCCAAATTCTTCAATGATTGATGACAATAACATGCACGTATTCATCAAGCAGTTGCTTTAGAGATGCTGCCCCATTCAAGGTACAAGTTAATTTAGATATTCCCGTATTTAAAGGTTAGATCGATGCATATGCTTTGGAAAAGTGGTCAAATCTGCTAGAAGGTTATTTCTTTGTCCACAATTTTTCTGACAGAGAAAATATCACCTGTGTGCTCCTTATGGCTCTCCCCCATATCAAACATTGGTGGGAAACTTACTGGGAGAAAAATTCCAAAAAGGAGTCTGGAATATTTGGGGTCGAGCCCACTTGGGATTTTTTTATGGATGCAGACAAGGAACAATATTACCCTGTGGGAAATTATGATGACCTGTACATGAGATGGACCACGCTACATCAAGAGAGAGGCCAAACAGTGTCGGAGTTCACAAATACCTTACATACCTTACGCACCAAGTTGGGTATCAAATACTTCAAGAAAGATTTGCTTCTAAATAACAACGGGGCTCTACACAGGTACATCCAAACCAAAATGGAGTTTTTGTACATCTCATCACTAGGAGTTGTGGATCAATATGTTGTCAAATTTGAGAAGAAATTCAAGCACCAAAACAAGCGGGAATTTGGATCTGTAAATTTTCAACAACCAAAGTATGGTAAAGGCAGTTGTAATTCACAGAATAACCAACCTCAAGACAACCAATCCAAGCCACAGAAAAGAAGAGAAACGGAAATACGAAGAAGGACACTGGGAAGTGGTGTGACTTCCACAAAATCCCTTTGAACAACACCAACGAATGTCACTTGAAACATTCATTGGTATTTGAGCTCAAAGAAACAGAGTGGAGCCCTGACTCAAAATATGATGAAAACAATAATAAAAGGAGACAAATCGCGACCGCAACAATCCAACCAGAAGAACCAAAGGATCCTGAGGAGGGGGAGTGCCTCTTCCATTTAAAAATGTGGTTGAAGGGGACCCCGCTGCATTTTATTGTTGATAACAGAAGCCAAAAGAACCTAATCTCATTAGAGTTTGTCAAGCAGTTGGATTTACCAATAACACAACACCCACAACCATACAACATCGGGTGGCTTCTCTAGGGTCGAGATCTTTGTGTCAGCCAACAATGTCGCTTGTCCTACGACATCAAGCCCCTAAAGGATGAGGTAGTGTGTAATGTTTCCCCACTGGAAGTATGTGATGTTCTATTATATCAACCGTACAAGTGAAAGATTCATGTTGTTTATGAGTCTTGACCTCGTAGTGTCATTATTACTCTAAAGGTTTATCTCTACAGGATACAAGAGGTAGCTATGATTATTGTCTCGGAAAAACAGGGCCACAAAGTAGAATTTCATACTGCAAAGTTTAGCCTCTTCAAAGTTCGATCAGAAGGTGAATAGAAGGACATTTCAACCACTACAGCCTCAACCCAATATTATTCTATCTAGTAGAACCAGATCGACAAGATTGTATAAGAGCAGAAAGATATTCTTACTACACCTACGAGGGTGCTTCCACACCACCCAGTCAAGAAAATTTATAAAATATCCCTTCATACTCTTCATGATGCATCTTCACGAACATATTCCTCCCAAATTCAGAAAGACAATGCAGCTAGATTGGTTAAACGTATCCAACCCCTTCAGCAACAGGTTCATAACACCCTTCAATGAGCTAAACAAGACAGCTTCTGCAACAAGGAAAACAACTCACCAAGGTTCAACAACATCTTTTGCATTTTCCATGGGAACTTAATGCAATGGGGACCATTTCTTCCTAAGGGGGTAGGAATGATCCAGATGGATATCGGTGGCCACCCACCTATTCTGTTGGCTCAAAGAACAGTTTTCCATTTTGGTAGTTTTTTACAATTTTTCTAGTCCTAAACTTCCAGGGCCATTTTGAGGCCCTAAATGACGTCTTTTTGGACTTTGGGGGGTCCATGGGTTGTCTACTTCTCATATATACCTTTTCAAAAAGGAATCAAACAGTCAAAACAAATATCGTGTGCAAAAGTTACACCCTCGGGAAGTTGGCGTATCAACTACCTCCATCGGAGCCCGCAAACCTTTTGGCGTTTCATCTTCCTGGGTTAGGGTTTTGGATTTTATTTATGTTAAAAATGCCTTTGGAGCCTCATTGTAAACATCATCATCTTCTTGTGAATAAGCATATCCATCACATCTCTTTTTAGAGATAAGTTGCCACCATTCTTGCAAGTCATTCACTCTATAAGTTTACAGTTTATGTACATTTCTCTCATTAATAAAAATTGAGTATTATTGTATTTCTGTTTTTATTGCAATATCTGTGTATATTTAATTGTTATATATCTTCCTTCATTTCATTCTCAAAATAATTCAGATCAGTGATATCATAGTAGGCTACTCCTTTTTGTTTCTTAGTGCATGTCCTCGACGAGGTTAGGGTATAGAGAGTTGGGTCTCAAGTTATTTTCCCTTGAGGAAAACCACTCTCTCAAGCCCAAGTGGCCTCCCATGGAGGAAGAAAAGAGAGATGAGGGAGTAGAATATCCCATCAAGTTGTTTTTTGTGGAAGCCCTCGCACAACAGAGGAATGAGATGTTGGAGAATTTTACTCAAATCCTTCAATGATTGCCGACAATAGAAGGTGTGTCTTCCTCAAGAAGTCACTTTGGAGATGTTGCCCTATTAAAGGTACAAGTTAATTTCTATATTCCCATATTTGAAGGTTAGATCGATGCAGATTCTTTGGAAAAGTAGTTAAATATGCCAGAAGGTTATTTCTTTGTCCACAATTTTTCCGACAAAAGAATATCACCTTTGCACTCCTTAAGGTTGTGCCCCATGTCAAACATTGGTGGGAAACTTACTGGAAGAAAAATTCCACAAAGGAGTACAGAATATTTGGGGTCGAGCCCACTTGAGATTTTTTATGGATGTGGTCAAGGAGCAATATTACCCTGTGGGAAACTATGTTGACTAGTACATGAGATGGGCCACGCTGCATCAAGAGAGGATCCAAATAGTGTCGGAGTTCACAAATACCTTCCATACCTTGCGCACCAAGCTAGGTATCAAATACTTTGAGCAACATCCGGTTATAAAATACCACAGGGCTCTACACAGGTACATCCAAACCAAAATGGAGTTTCGGGACATCTCATCACTAGGAGTCGTTTATCAATATACTGTCAAAATCCAGTAGAAATTTAAGCAGCAAAACAAGTGGGAATTTGGATCTACAAATTCGCAACAACCAAAGTATGGTAAAGGCAACCCTAATTCACAGAATAGCCAACCTCAAGACAGCCAGTCCAAGCCACAGGGAAAGAATAGAAATGGGAATACAAAGAAGGACATTGAGAAGTGGTGTGACTTCCACAAAATCCTTTGGAACAACACCGATGAATGTCGCTCAAAACATTCATTATTAGTCGAGCTCAAAGAAACAGAGTCGAGCCCTTACTCAAACTATGATGCAGAAAATAATAAAAGGAGATAGATCATTGATGCAGAACCAACTGTTATTTTCACGACCACAACAATCCAACCAAAAGGAGTAGAGGATCCTGAGGAGGGGGAGT
>JASDQU010032294.1:16008-27996 GCA_032191745.1 Picea mariana | reverse complement strand
AAAAGAAGGAAATGTAACCTTTGGAAATGATGCACCAGGAAACATCAAAGGTAAGGGAATGGTAATTCTAAGTAATGGCAAAGGGAAAGATCAAGATGTGTTGTTTGTAGATGATCTGAAACATAACCTTCTTAGTGTTAGTCAAGTTTGTGACAGAGGATGTAAAGTTGTTTTCACTTCTAAAGATTGTAAAATACAATCTGTGAATTTAGGACAGTTGATTGCAAAAGGCATAAGAACAGAAAACAATGTCTATGTTTTGAAAGAAGAAAAAGAAGAATGTCACTTAAGAAAGTATGATGAAATGTGGATATGGCATAGGAGACTTGGACACCTAAATTTTGATCATCTAATCAAACTTAGAAATAGTGGGGCAGTAAATGATCTTCCAAAAATATCGAAGCCATATGATTTTGTATGCAAACCTTGCCAAATAGGAAAGCTTACGAGGACATAGTTTAAATCTAAGAACTTTGCATCAACGGAGAAACCTATTCAGTTAGTACATATGGATTTATGTGGACCATCAAGGAAGGAAGGTACAGGAAAAGAAAAATACTTCATGTTGATTATTGATGATTATTCTAGACTTACATGGGTTGCCTTTCCGAAAGAAAAATCTGAAGCATTTGAAAAATTCAAAGTGTTTAAGGCTCTGACTGAGAATCAAACAGGAAAACGATTGAAGGCAGTATGGTCTGATAGAGGAGGAGATTTTAGTTCAAGGGACTTCAAAGAGTTTTTTGATAAACATGGGATCAAAAGAGAGTATATTATTCGAAGGACTCCACAACAAAATAGAGTAGTTGAGAGACATAATAGATCAGTTCAGCAGATGGAAAGATCAATGATGAATGAAAGGAATATTGCTCATACATATTGGCTAGAAGCAATTCATACAGTTGTACATATTAACACATCTCATCTCATGCCACAAAGTGACAAGACTCCTTATGAACTATGGTTTAGAAAACCTGCTTCAATCAAGCATTTTAAAGTCTTTGGGAGTAAGTGTTATATCAAGAACAATGATGAAAATCTTGGGAAATATGATGACAGGGCTGATGAAGGTATCTTCTTAGGATATGCTACAAACAGTAAAGAATACAGATGCTATAATAAAAGGCTGCATAAATTGGTTGATTGTATTGACATAAAAGTTGATGAAGAAATCCTGGTACGAGATGTAAGCAGCGTTGAATCAACAACAAAGGATATAGTTTAAGTTGAAGATGAATAGGTCCAAGAATCAGAAAGAGAAGACTATGAGTCAAATGAATATACAAATACTCAGGCACAATCAAATCAGCAGACAACATCAAATCCTCCCTCCAGAATTACTCAAAAGAATCATCCTGCAAGTCAGATAATTGGTGAAAAAGACAAAGGTGTCCAAACCAAGAGAAGGATAATCAAAGACACCGAGCAATCACATATAGCCTTCATATAAGGGGTATGCACAAGTTGAAGGACAAGATTTTGATGAAACCTTTGCACCGGTGGCAAGATTGGAAGCCATCAGAATGTTTCTTGCCTATGCATGTCATAAGAAATTTAAAGTATATCAGATGGATGTTAAGTCAACATTTCTTAATGGAGGTTTAGAAGAACCTGTATATGTGGAGAAACCTGAAGGATTTTCACTAACAGATAATCCTGACTATGTATGTAAGTTGAAAAAGGCATTATATGGACTGAAACAGACACCACGAGCCTGGTATTATAGACTGGACAAATTTCTACAGGACAAAGGGTTCAAGAAAGGTACTCTTGATAGTAATCTATACATTAATTCTGAAGGTGATGATTTATTAGTTGTTTTGGTTTATGTAGATGACATTATTTTTGGATGCACTAATGACCCTTCAGTTCATTGGTTTTCTAATTCAATGCAGACTGAGTTTGAGATGTCCATGATAGGAGAATTGTCATATTTTCTTTGTTTACGAATCAATCAAAGTTTTGCAGGGATATTTATCTCTCAAGAAAATTATTTGAAAGAGATGTTAAAGAGGTTTCAGATGGAAGATTCCTCTGTTGTTAGTACACCTATGGTGGTTGGTTGCAAGCTCAGTAAAGATGATATTGCACCTGGTGTTGATCAAAGAACATATCGATCAATGATAGGCAGTCTTATGTACATCACAACATCCCATCATGATATAATGCAAGATGTTGGAATGGTAGGTCATTATTAGTATGCTCCTAAACAAATTCATTTCGCAGTTGTCAAGAGGATATTCAAATATTTGAAGGGTACAATGACTTATGGTCTTTGGTATCCTAGAAATCAGAATTTTCAATTAACTGCATATTCATATGTTGATTGGGCAAATTGTTTGGATGAGAGAAAGAACACCAATGGAGGTGAATTCTTCTTAGGTGATTCGTTAGTAGCATGGCTTAGTAAGAAGCTAGGATCTATTTCATTATCAACTACAGAGGCAGAGTACATTGCTACTGCTACTTGTTGCACTCATATTTTATGGATGATACAAACCCTTACAGATTTGAAGGTAACTTATACTGATCCAATTCCACTTCACTGTGATAACACCGGTGCCATTAGTGTCTCCAAGAATCTTGTTCTTCATTCAAATTCTAAGCATATACCAATAAAATATCATTTTCTCAAAGAAGGGGTTACAAACAGAGTTGTTCAGCTGCATTATATTCCTTCCATGGAGAAGATAGCTAATATATTTACTAAACCATTAGAAAAGACACCATTCGAGTATCTACGCCAGAAGTTGGGCGTGACCCTATTATCAAGTTAAAATAGTCTATCTTATCAGGGGGATATGGCTCATAGTATATCTAATTAGGGGGAGAATAGAGTCACTCTCAGTTTTCTTTGACATTGATGTCAAAGGGGGAGAAACGGTGTGGTCTGGGTGCTACAGTTGGATCTCTAAGCAGTATAGTGCAGCCTTTAAGGGTTGCCATCAATGCCAAAGGGGGATATTGTTGGCATATTTTACAGGAAGAGTGTGCTTGTCATTGATGGCAAGAATAGCAACGACGATGGCGAACAAGAAAGGCATAATATTAGGAGGAGAAGCGAATAGTATGCAGAGATCAAAGCTCAGAAAGGAAAGAACAGTATAAAAACATGATCAAGATCAAAATCCTTGATCAATGATCTTCTTCGAGAGTCTTCGTGACTGTTGGATCACTTTTGAGTGGAAGGGCAGGATAAGCTAAAAGATATGAGATCCCAATCATCTGAATTTCTATCAGTCGTCGGATCGAATTAAATGGAAGGATAGGATAACAAAATATGGAGAGTCGTTGGATTTAATCCAAGGCAAAGTTGCATTGCATACAGATTGAGTCATTGATCTAAGATCTTGATCAAACAAACATCATTTGTTTCAGGTATAAAGTTATGAGGAGGTTACGCTTCGGAAAAATCTCACTTTAAGAATTTCAAGTTGAGAACTGAAATACCCGAAGCTAGGAGAGCCAGAGTAAATTTCAATCGTTGGATCCAGAGGGATACTTGGCGACAGATCGTGAGCTCCGAAGAAATCACTTCAAGAAGTTTCAGTATGAGATTTGAAATACTCGAAGCCTAGAGAGTCGGAGAGCTGAAAACAATTCTCAACCACCAGACCATCCGAAGTAAATCTCAGTCATCATATCACCTAAAGAAGATCTCAAGCGTCATATCATCTGAAGTAAATATGGATCGTCGAACCCAGAAGAGACGTGGCACAATCAGATAATGACAAGTGTCAAGTTGAAATCGGCATTTCAAGTACGTGAAAAGAACGAATCTGAGTTACACGTGGCAGACACTCGACTCGTTCCATGTCATCAAGTGATGTAAGCAAGTTACGTCACTCCGGGAGTTTTACTTTGGGAGTTTCACCACCAGCAGATCCCGTAAGTCCCGAAGTCCCGAATGTCGAAGTCCCAAAGTGGACATAAGTCATCTAATATGAAGATCACTTCGGTTGCATTCTCAACCGATGATAAAAATACATAGGAAGGATAGCGTAAGTAGAATAGTCGAAGTCCTGACTGTCGTCCGTCTCATCAAGAGATTAAACCGTGACCATTGATTATGATAAGCGCTCAAGCGCTCGTTTGGCCTAAACGTCTGGACACCGCCATTGGTCATATGGTAAGATATTTAAGAGACAGAGCCATCGATTGAGAAGGACAGGTGTCCACAGATTATCGAATCCAAAAGTTTGGCGTACGGAGGAAAGGAGGGCTTGAGAGTTGAAACTCTTGAAGCCTAGATCATGAAATAAATCACAGTCATCGATTTAAGAAGATTATATTTGATCTGTGAGTTCAGGAGCACCATCAAGATCATGAGATCGATGGTCCTATTGCATTGTAGGGATTGAAGGTGCACAAAATTTAAAAAGTTGAAGGCGGGCCGCAATCGAAACCACAGTTTTGGAGAAAGGACACATGGAGGATCGAGGTAAATTACGAGGCGAAAAGTAGTTTTAACTCAAACCATGTTTTGTCATGCCCACAATCGCGTGGTCACATGAGATCATCACCCAAGGTCACATCAGTGGAAGATAGGGGAAGGAGCTAGCGTTGGTAGGCTCCACTTCGGAGGTTACGCATTGAAAAATAAAAAATCCTTTACGTGTATAATCCAACGATGTTGATCAAACAGAATCTGAAGAAAGGGTTGTTATTTCACTTCTTGGTTTATTGATCAATTACGATTCAGTTACACTAATTGAATCATTGTTCTGGGGCATTGGAATCATTTTTCTTGAGCATTTTGAGATTCCTGACTCAGGCGTGGGAGATTTGGAGTGTAACGGATGATGAGAGAAGGAATAAAGGAAAAATGTCATGACAGAGGCAGGTTGTTGTTTCTCGGTAAAACAATTTGAAATGTATGTGATCAAGAAGATAGCAGGAACAGAGCGTGAAAGATGCACAGATGAAGAACATAAGATGAACAGAGTAGAAATGGTGAAAACAGTAGACTGTACAAGAACCTAAGAGCATGAGAAGAACAGAGGAAGAGAAGATGGAGAGAGACAACAGGTGGAGCCAAGAATGAACAGACAGAAGTAGAGTAGAATTACAGAACAGAGAAGAAGTGGTAAGCATTGAAATGTTTGTATTGTTGTAAGGTCTTATTCAAGTAAAGATTTATAACCAGGGTGGTAGGGTGGTGGTAGGGAGGACTTTGTTCCTCTATTATTCAAGTTGGTGCTTGAATATTGGGAGTGTTAGCTTCCATCTAGTTGTGGCTATAAAATAGGGTGGCAGGGTGGTGCTAGGGAAAACGAAGAGTTTTTTGTGTACAATTTGGTACTTGTATAAGTGGAAGTAGGTTCTTTCATCCATTTGGTGTTGGAGGTCATAAGGAGCAAATATGCTTCTTTCTAGTGGGTGTTAGAGAATCTTGGGGGTTGTTGCTCTCTACAAGTTGCAGCTTGTTAAAGAAGAGGTTGTAGCCTCATTTTGAGTTGGTGCTCAAAGAAAGATGATGTATATAACATTAAAGACTATCTATCACTCTAAGAAGAAGAGGTTTTCTCCCTTTATGGGTTTCCTCATGAATATTTGTCTCTGTGTATATCATGTGTGTGATTGTTGTTTATTATTTCTGTTGTTCATGTCTTGCATAATATTGATGATCACTTGGATAAGATTAATAATAATTTTAATAGGAATATTATTGTTAAAGCACAGTAACANCTTAGTTATTTCAACAGGATGTTGGGCCAAGTGAAGTGCTACATCTCATCCCTTGATTGTGTTTGAAGTTGTGATCGTCAAATCATCTTCTTGAATTTTTGCAAGCCAATGTGTAAGTTTTTCGGAAAGATGAGTTTGTGAAAGTAAAATCTTGACAATAGATAAAGGGACTTTTACCTGTGTGTGTTTTCCAAGAATAAAGCAACGAGATTTTTTTATATCCTTTACAAGAGAAAAAGTATTTTTTTCAATAGAAATATATTTGATTTTATCGTCAGATAGGTTTTGGATCATGTAAGATGTATGATTTTCATTGTTTTGATCATCTTTTTGAACAAGAATGGTTGAGATTGCTTCTTCCGTTTAATTTGTATAGAAAATAAATGCTTTATCAAAACCCGATTTCACCATAACTGGTGCAAACATTGTTATATTTTTAATTCCTACAAAAAAAAAATTGACATCATCATTCTATGAGAAAGATTGATCATGTTTCAACATATTATGAATAAGCTTGATCATTAAAGAGAAATTAGGAACAAATCTTTTAACAAAGTTATTTTTTCCCATAAAAGATTGAATTTCCTTTTTAGATCTAGGGGCTTGAATATTTAGAATAGTGGTAACCCTCTCAGGATCAATAATGATTCCTGAATCAGAAATAATGTGACCAAGAAGCTTACCTTGAGTGACATTAAAAACATATTTTGAAGGATTTAAAGACATGTTGAATTTTTTGCAATGCAAAAACAACTTTTTAATGTGATCAAAATGTTCTTGTTTATTTTTACTGTAAATAGGTAAATCTTCAAGATAAATATGGATTATCTTACCAATAAGATCATCAAAATCTATTTACATAGCTCTTTTAAAAGTGGAACCCACGTTAATTAATCCAAAAGGCATTAATTCATAAGGGAAGTTATCCCATCGAATTGTAAAAGTGGTTTTATATTTGTCTATCCTCTTGACTCTAATTTTATTATAGCCTAAAAAACCATCAAAAAGGGACATCATTTGAGACCCTATCATTTGTTGCTCGATTAAGTGCACAGAAATCAACACATAGTCTAATGTCACCGTTGTTTTTCCATAAATGAACAAGGTTGGATACCCACTTAGAATATTTAATAGGGAAGATAATGTGATCATTTATCAAAATTTCCACTTCTTTTCTTCTAGTAGCTTCAAGAGCAAGATTTATGGGCCTCTTTTTTGCCTAACAAGTTTTTCTTCTTCCTTAGTTGAAATACCACATTAGATGACACTAGGATCAAAACCAGGAAGATCCTCGTAAGACCGGGAAAAAACATCTCTAAATTCACAGAATAAGTCCATGAATTTTTTCTTTTTATCTTCAGAACATTGGGCCCCAATTTTTAAAACCTTTGGATGCTCTTGAGTTTCACTATTCACTAGAATGATATATCCTATTTTCCTATTTGACTCCTCATAATGTTTATCTCTCTTGTCACTAACATCACTTGTTGAGAATGAGCTTTCAAGAAGAGTCAGCCCTTTAGGATTTTTATTATCTTCAAGCGAAATGATTTCCTTTGGATTATAAAGTTCATTTTGTAAAAAAACACAAATTCTTTCATCATCAGTGAAGACTTTCCATGATTCCACATTATTAGGAAGATGAGGTCAATATAAAGATAAAAATGTGCAATCGGGTCTTTGAGACAACAATTAACTTGTAGGAAAGGCTGCAAAAACAACCAACTTGTTAGCTATTGAGTTTAATTCCCTTTTGATGTGAGTGATGTTAAAATATAGCAGATTTTGGATTAAAGCCTAAACAACTTGGGTGTATGTTTTCAGTAACTTGTTAGTAGGATTATAGATATTTATTACCAAATTAACAAGAAGCTGTGAATCTCCAAATACAATGATATGATATCAGCCTAGATTGTAATAATTTTCAATTCCTAACAATAAGGCTTCAAATTCAGTAACGTTGTTAGTATAAGCAAATTCTAGTCTATAGGAAAAATTATGAATTTTACCAACATGAGAGTATAATACAATAATTGTTCCATTTCCTTCAGTTGAACATGAACCATCAAAGTGCATATGCCACATTCCATCTTCATAATCATAAGGTTATTCAAGAGAAGCATCATCTTCGTCAAGAAAAATTGAATACACACCCATATCTTCTTCTATATAATTAACGTTTGGCTGAGGAAATTTTTCTATATATGGTGAAATTCATCATTCCCTTAAAACAATAATGTTCTTTCCATTTTTGGAAATGAACATGTGTGAGCCATCTAATGATAAATAACCACTAGTCAAAGCCTACCAATATCTACCTAGAATAATAGTTTTAGGGACCTAACCTCCCTAACTCCTCACATAGATAGAATAATATATTTCCATGTAATAAAGGTCGATATTAATAAGGACTAGAAATAAGGAAGAATAAGTCAAATGTAATAAGACCTAATAGAAGCGTTTGCTTCTAGAAGGATCTTCCTCTAGATGGTTCTTTTGGGTAGATAGATTTAGTATAAATAGGAGTTGAGGGTATGAGAAGTTTTGTCTTGAGAATTATTGTAATAGAGTGTTGCTCTGTTGGAGGTTGCCCCCTCGAAGAGGCAAGTGAACATTGTTTCATAGCAATAAAGGTATTGTTTTGGTGTTGTGGTTTCATCTATTTTGTTATTTCGTTGTTATTCTCTGCAATATTTTTGTTTTCAGTTATTATAATAGATCTGGTACCTTACAAGTGGTATCAGAGCACTTTCCTTGGAAGAAATTATTAGTTATGTTTTTAAGGGTAGAGACATATTTTGACGTCTTAAAGCTACAGAGATCTGGCGTTCCACGCATAAATCTGTGGTTGGGGAAGCATACACACAGTAACTATGAGTGGTACTTAAGTGCACATTGTTGACCACCCCTGTAACCCATGTTGGTACCCCTTCGAGTGGTAGTGCATCATTAAACACCTGTATAGGGATCGACCTAGATATCCTAAATCTCTCCATAGATAAACAAATATGTATCATGATTTCTATAGTTCCACCGAGAACAACAATTAGGAAGATACTCTCTAATACCTAGGTAGTCGGGTAGTATGACTAAGGGCACGGTCTAGCCTCCTTAGTTGGTGCCCTGAGATATTAGATCGAGTACTGTTGTTGGACCCTGCATGTATATTAGAGATCTATAGCACAGGGCAAACCCTTGTCTGTAGAAACCCTGAATACCTTAACCCTTGGGATGGAATCAAAAATAGGACATACAATATATATTGATGTGCAACTTTACCTCCTACATTCTGGTTGCGAAATTACTACATATTTTTTTCCTGTTAAGCATTTGGGCCTTCAACACTACAATATTCTTCATATCGAAGTATAACTCCGCAAGAGTAAAAACAAATGAGTATAGTGGTCCCACCGACACACTTATTTGGGACCTATCCCATTGGATTTCTCTCTTTACCCTGATTCCCATGGTACCTATCATTTTTAATACATTTTTTTTATTGGACCCAACCCCTTTTCCAACATTTTTATTTGGCCCCTATCCCATTGGATTCCCCTTTTCACCCTGATTGCAGTGGTGCCTACCGCTTGACACTATTCTTCTCAGTGGTCCCACCCACCCCTCTTGCCCCCTGCTTCCCCCCCTATCCCATTTTCCTGACCATTTTTCCAAATGGCCACCACCCATGCCCATGAACTCAATGCATTGGTTGCTTAAAACCTCCATAACAAGGAGGAAATCAAGAATCTCAATGCCAACATTATTTCGATCAATTCCTCTATTCAAGTCCTCAAGGACCAATGTGCCCACATAAAAGACATCAAAACCACACTTGACCAACTAATGGGCAGTTCCCCAAACCCTTCCTCTTCTGAACAACCATCCTATCAGGAAGACCATGACTCTTCCCATTACCAAGGTCCTCATTCTACTAACCTTTCTTGAGACCTATGCCTTCCCAAAATTGAGGTGAACAAATTTGATGGCTCGGATCCCACATGTTGGGTCACTCAAATAGAACATTATTTCTCTTTGCATGGCGTTACTAATGATTTATCCAAGCTTAGTTATGGTATCCTACATCTGGATATGGAACAATGGAAATGGTGGAAATGGCGTAAAAAGGGATGCCAAGGGTATCTTTCTTGGACACAGTTTGTTGCGAAGCTTTATGACCTTGAATCTGACACCCACCACTTAGGTCATTTGATCAAGTTGAATTTGTTTGGGACAATGGAAGACTTTATCGCAACATTTGAGCACTTGGATTTCATAAAAGAGGGCATGCCAAATTCTTTCTTCAGGGAATTCTTTATCAATGTCCTAAAATATGAAATACATGCCCATGTTCTCATGCAACGCCCTAGGACTTGGTTGGAAGCTACTAAAAGAGCTAATGAAGCACAAACGATTGTCTCATCCCATATTTTCAAACCATCCTTTCCTCCTCACCCTAAACCCACCAATTCCAGCCCTCCTGCAACTCCCCACAAGATCCAAAACTTAACAAGGACTGAAATGGTTGAATGCTAACTCAAGGGTCTTTGTTATAATTGTGATGACAAATGTTTTCCAAGGCACAAATTTAAGGAAAATAATATTTTTATGGCCATGACTAAGGATGTTTCTGTAGAAGAGGTTGTTTTTTTACATGTGGATGATCTACCATCACCCTCTTATCTAACCCCACCCTCTGATCCACCAGAAGTTGAACCGATGATTTCACTTAATTCCCTCACTGGCTTCTCTGCTCCTGAGACCCTCAAATTAATTGGTTACATTAAAAATAGGAAAGTCATCATCCTTGTGGACACTAGTAACACCCATAATTTAATTCATTTCCGCATTTCCCAATAATTCAATTGTTACGTCCTTGCCATCAATAATTTTCAAATCATGATTTCCAACAGAGATTCCATTAAATGTGGGGGACATTGTGAAAATGTGCAGCTCCAAATTGGTCAGTATCATTTGAAATCCCATATGTTTGTTATAGAAATGGGTGGTTGTGACATTATTCTTGGTGCAAATGGTTACGCACTCTTGACACTATTCTCATGGATTTTAAGGACTTAACCATGCAATTCCAATAGGAAGGACAACAGTATAAGATCCAAGGCATCACAACAGGCTCCACTAAGATCATCAGTTCCCATCGTATGGAAAATCTCCTTAAAAAGGGTCATTCGGGATTTATTTCCCAACTCCACTTCATTCAAGTTGTTGAGACACCCTTTGTGCATCTTGACCTCCAATATATCCTCTCCCTCCACCAAGTTGTCTTACTTCTCCCAAATAAATCCCCCTTCCTACGAAGTCCATGATCATTTTATTCCTCTCATACTAGGTATTCTTCCTCCCAATGTTCTCCCTTATCGTCATTCCTTTGTCCAGAAAAATGAAATTGAGAAAATTGTTCATGAATTGCTAGAAGTGGGTGTTATATGTCCTAGTACCAGTCCCTATTCTTCCATGTGTTCATGGTACTAGAGAAACAAGGTACTTGGTGCATGTGTCCTTATTTTCGTTCCCTCAACAAACTCACAATCAAAGACAAATTCCCCATTCATTTCATTCATGATCTCTTGGATGAATTAAGTGGTGCTTAGTACTTCACCAAAATTGATCTACGTTCTGGCTACCACCAGATCAATATGAAATAATAAGACATTCCCAAGACTGCATTTCGAACTCATGAGGGTCACTATGAGTTCTTGGTAATGCCCTTTGGCATGTGCAATGCTCCCTCCACTTTCCAAAGTCTTATGAATCATGTGTTCCATCCTTTTTTCCATCATTTTGCCTTAGTTTTCTTTGATGATATTATCATCTATAGTAAAATGTGGACATCCCATCTCGCCCATGTGGATCAAGTTCTTCATCTACTCTCTGAGCACCAAATTTTCCTCAAACAATCTAAATGTGCCTTTGGAGCCTCAGAAGTGGAGTACCTGGGTCATAATGTCGCCAAGGATGGTGTACGAGTGGATCCTAAGGAAATTAAAGGTATGCATGATTTGCCTCACCCTAAAACTCTTAAGAGATTGTGTGGTTTTCTCATTTTAACATGATATTATACGAATTTTGTTCGGAAATATGGAAAATTTGCAGCTCCTCTCACTGCTCTCCTTAAAAAGAATGCTTTCACTTGGACCCCAACTGCTAATCACTCCTTCCAATCCTTGAAATATGTTATGTTCTTGACCCCTCTTCTAACACTTCTCGACTTCAAAAAAACTTTCGTACTGGAATGTGATGCTTCCGAGAAAGGAATTGGGGTCATCTATTAGACACACCTAC
>JASDQU010032294.1:0-11800 GCA_032191745.1 Picea mariana | reverse complement strand
ATTTACTTCTTATCAACCATGAAAAAACAATAATGAGTCATATTTACATCAAACACTATTGGGTCCATTACCCAAAACTTTGTGCTACGGGTCTTTCTTCAAGGGTTGACATCAATGACAACCAACCTTAATAAACAACAACATGATCACCTCATCAACTCACCAACTACATGTCCCAATATGTATCCCATCCATATGCCAAATGCATGAATCAAGATATCCAACAAATATGCTTCTAATAATACATCATAAGATATATCAAGGAGCCTCAAATATGCACCAGCCATGTACACCAACATATCAGCATCAATCCTCCATTCACTATACAAAATACTAAGCATCCACTAACACATGTACTAGTAGTATGCTAGCATCATCAAGATATATCACATAACCAAGGTGCCATAACTTCACTGTCATAACGAGCATTGTTCTTCAACAGAAAATGCCTCAATCCATGCTCATAGGTTAGTGCCATGCATCCAAGATAGCCTTTCATTATTTTTTATCATCACATTACATAATCCAATATGGAATCATGAGAACCTGCAACAAACAATGTCATAACCTGCAACAAACCATGTCAGACCCTGCAACACAGAGTTATACCATTACATCAAGTTGCAACCCATGTGCATAGCCCCTTTCCCAAGGCTTTACCACATATATGTGGCCTGTTGCACAGACAGCTCGCGTATGTATGCGACCTATTCAAGGTCAGAACACATATGTACGTGACTATTACCATTGTCACTCGTGTATGCTTTAGTAGATGACACACTTGAGCTTCCTTCAAGGCTTCCATTCTGCTTTGGGTGTTCAGTCTTCTTCACCCACTTCTGAAGGTGTCCTTGCTTCTCAGAACTTGAGCTCTGAGCTTCCATATTTTCAAAGATGTCTCCCTTCTTTACTTCATTCCTTCTTCTAGTCATGCTATGTGAAGTCCTCATCATAGACTTTCTTCTTGTGTTCCAACACTCCAGGGATTTGTGGCAAAATCCACTACAACTGTAGAATCTCATGGTGTTACAGTGAACAACAATGTGTCCTACTTGGTCACATCTCCAACACCTTATGGTTTTATGAAATCTTCTTTGATTTCTCCTTGCATAAGATCTGCACTCCAAAGCTTTGTGACCATATTCATTACATGAATAATATTGACCATGAAAAATGCTTTCATACCTTTGTTTTGGTGTCCATCTTCTTTGAGGTGTAAGGATGTCTTCTTGATGTCTTCCTTGCTTTTTTATTTTGAAACTTTCCTTGCCTTGTGTAGATGGTGGATCTCCAACATTGTCTTCATCCTTTGAGGGACTTACCTCATGCTTCTTTGAGGTGCTTGCTTCAACATGTGTAGCTTCTCTCTTGTATCCAAGACCTGATTTATCATATGGTAATATTTGACTTTCCAAGATCTCATTCAATATTTGTGAGCTATTCAAGAATTTGTTTGACTTCTCTACCTTATTTCTAAGGTCAACAACTTCAGCTTCTAACTTATGACATGACTCTTCCTTTTCATCTATTTGATTCTTCGATAGTTCCTCTACCCTTTTGTCTTCTTCAATTTGGGTCTTGCGATGGACAATAGTTTCAAAACTTTTGCTAATCTCATCATCTACCTTCATATCTTCTTTTTCATTTTTTAGTATTGTGATCTCTTCTTCTTTTTCTTCCAATTGAGTCTTATTACTCTCTTCTTGTTCCTTCAGCATTTCCCTTAACTTCAAGATGTTCCTTTTACTCCTCCTAAGAAACTTCTTAGTGTTATTTGAAAGATAGCTATAGTCTGTATAATAATGATCATTGCTATATTCATATAAACCATCTTCAAATTTCTTTTGAAGTTCTAATAGATCTTCTTATATTCTTTCTATGGGATAACTACCATCAAACTCTACACAAACTATTTCTTGATTTTCTTCTTCACTTGTAGAGAAAAATTCAACATCATCACATTTTGAATCATTGCAATCAAGAGTCTTTGGATATTCTTTACCTTCATTTCAAATTCCTTCGAGATCTTCCTTTTTGCCAACATCATCACATGATTCTTTGCTTTCATTTGAAATGTCTTCAAGATCTTCATTTGTGCTAACATCATCACTTGACTCTTTGCTTTCATTTGAAATGTCTTCAAGATCTTCATTTGTGCTAACATCATCACTTGATTCTTTGCTTTCATTTGAAATGTTTCCAAGATCACATTTAGAAATAATGCATTCAAGAGTTTTTGGAGATTTTTACCTTTAATGATCTTGATGGAGTGATCTTCAATATCTTCCTTCTTGCTTTGATATGTCTCCTCTAGCTTTAGCCATAGATCCATGGTGGAAGTGCATTGTCCCATGGTTTCTTTGATAGGGCTTGAGAGTCCACTAAGAATGGTCTTGAGAGCCAATGCATCATTCTTCTTTCCTTCCCTTTGAGCTGCAAACTTTGACTTGTTATTCAAGGAAACTGATCCACCAATGGCTGCCTTCCAAATACCCACTCCCATTTCCTTCAAGTGTACTCTCATCTCTATTCTTCAAGTAGAATAGTTTTCCTCATCAAGGATTGGAACTTCGTCATCCATTTGTGTGTCTATATATCTCCTCCAAGCTTGTTAAGTCTTATAGTGAAGGCCCGCTCTGATACCAATTGTTGGACACACCTACTACACTTAGAGGGGGGGGTGAACAATGTAGGGCTCTTTTTCCCAAAACTTCCCTCTTACACAAAATTCATTAGTTAGCAATCACCATTTACTCATTACTCATTGTTATACTTATAATCAGTTAGATGTGAACATATATCAGAAACATATATCAACAATATATCATCAACAAATCATCACCACAAGGAACACAAAGAACACAAGATGTATATACAATTTTCTTTTTATTATAGACTTCAATCCTTGGGTTTTATCAACAACAACTGAATAGAGTAAAACTCTACAATAGCACCAGCTCTATGTGCAAGACTCAACTTACATCCTCAACACCAACTGAGTTGAGGCAACAATCCTCCACATATATCAATCTGTCACATATACGTGACCTGTCAGTAGTGCAGCCCGTGTATGTACGTGCCCTGGCGCACTACATCCCGCATATGTACGCGGTCACTCTGTACTACAGCCTGCGTATGCCTTTTGAGTTACTTAGGTTTTTCTCTTCAAGATCAACTCATATCCTCTGCAACCTTCAATCACATTCTCATATGTCTCTCATTGTCCAATCTGATCTAGAACCAATCACAACACATCCAATCTCTCCAACAACTTATTCATGCTACTCAACCATACAATATGAATGCTACTCAATCATGTATAAGCAACCAGTATACTATAGTAATCATATCAACACTGAATCATAAGATTGTTGCTCACTCCATCAAACAACACAAACCACTTCACAACAGCCATACCAAGAATGCCTTAAGCATTCACCACATAACAAGCAATAATATTCGTCAAGACAATAATATAACCATACCAAAGTTTCTATGGAAAATCTAAGCCCATAGACTGTAGATATGGAACCTGCTTCAGTCTTCAAGAGAATGCCATCAACTCAACCACCTATCTACATGACTTCATCCACTATGTACGCACCCTGTCTTTATATAACCAACGTATGTACACGTCCTAGCCCACTACAGCCTGCGTATACCTCAAAAACTAGGGTTTTTGAGCTTCATAGACTTTTGTCGTCATGATATCAGACTTGCCAAAACTTTGATGCGTTCATGAGATCCTCCATAATTTTTCTCTCTCAGAATAGATCTTCAATCATGCTCAAGAGATACATAAGAGATCCTCCCAAAAATGCACTTTCACAAGAGACCCTTGCCTCTTATTTATACTTCTCCAAGTAGCTTCCTTAGAAGCATCTTCTAGGTCACTTAACCCACTTCTAGGTCACTTAACCCATTTCTAGGTCACTAAACCTATTTTCCTCATTTTTAGGGTCAACCACTTTTCATAAATATAAAGTTCTCCATTACTTTATCATTTAAATAATCCTCCTCGATTTTGTCACCTCACTTTATTATTTAAATAATCCTCCTTGACTTTTTCACTTTTATTTACCATTTAAATAATAATTTCTTCTTTTCAAGCACTTTGACTTCTTTGACTTCTTGGGGCTTCAAGCCAACATATGAGGGTCCTTCATCTTCGTAAGGCCATAAATATCAAACCATGAGGAGTTATGTGATGTTCCACATACCACCGGAAATGGTATGACAAACACTATCCATCTCTCATAGTTTCACCAATAACTTCATTGATCTTCATCTCATTATTCCACATATGAGCATGGGTTCTCCAACCATACTTCTAGGATAACTCAACCGCAAAGCGTCTTCCCATGAGGGATTTCACCATAAGGGGACCACTTTGGAGTTCATCCATTTGTACACCTTATCAACCATGATAAGACAATAATGAGTCAACTATGCATCATATCAATTACAACTCATTGATCCATCTTCATCTATGCATCATATCAATGATAAATCATTGATCCATCTTCATCTATGCATCATGTATCAATGACAACTCATTGATCCATCTTCATCTATGTATGACATCATATGACTATGATTCCACTTGATATCTATCCATTCTCATCAAGGACAATACATATTACATCAATCATCAATCAATCAATCCTTTGGAATCAATCAATCACTTGACATCAATCAATCACTTGACATCAATTAATCAAACCTTTGGCATCAATGACAACCTGATCCAACATCATCCTCATGCAAGATGGTAAGCCTTTGGCCTTCACTAGCAAATAGCTTTCAGATAGACATTTTCACCAATCCGTTTATGAAAAGGAAATGTTAGCTATTTTGCATGCTATGGATCTCTAGCGTCCTTATTTATTGCGACAACGCTTCCAAATTAAAACTAGTCATTATAGTCTCAAGTATTTTCTGGAATAACGAATTTCATCACTGGAGAAACAAAAATGGGTGACTAAGCTATTTGGATATGATTATGAGATCATTTACAAGAAGGGAAAGCAAAATGTAGTTGCAGATGCTCTTTCTTGGAAGTATGAAGAAGACAGGTCGCTTTTCTCTCTCTCTTTCATTGTACCAGAATGGCTCCAAGATATTTGTCAAGAATGGTTGCAAGACCCAAAAATTTCTATCGTGATGCACCAATTGTAACACAATTATCCAGCTTTTCCAAGGTACTCTTAGCACAATGAAGAGCTTCGCTACAAAGGTCATTTGTACTTCATCAAACCATCACAACTTAAATCCATGGTGCTTTCTAAACTTCATGCTTTCCCCACGATTGGGCATTAAGGGTTTACCAAAACCTGTGAAGATGTCAAAGGTTCTTTTTTCTGGGATAGAATGAAACATGACGTCCACACCTTTGTGGTTGAACATGAGGTCTGTCAACACAACAAGGGAGAAATGGTCAGAGATCTGGGCACACTCCAACCTCTTTTGATCCCCTTTGCTATTTGGAGATATATTTCTATGGATTTCATTATTGGCTTACCTAAATCGGGAAATAAGTCAGTCATCATGGTGGTCGTCGATCGTCTTTCCAAAACTGCTCATTTTTGTGCTCTTTAACACCCATTCACAACATCCACGGTGGCTCAAATCTTCGTGGATAATATAATCAAGCTTCATGGCATGCTTCATTCTATTGTATTTGACAGAGATCCCACTTTCACCTACAATTTTTGGCAAGAATTGTTCAAGATACAGGGCACCCGATTGCATATTAGTGTCACCTATCACCCCCAGATGGATGGCCAGACTAAACTTGTCAACAAGTGTTTGGAAACATATTTGAGGTGTTTTTCATCTGAGAGGAAAAATCGATGGGCTTAGTGGTTACCCCTAGTTGAATGGTGGTACAACACATCCTACCATACAACTGCTCACATGATTCCTTTTTAAGCAGTGTATGGCCAAAATCCATTGTCGATTCTCTCATACATGGAAGGGGTTTCGAAGGTTTATGAGGTTGACAAAAATATTAAAGTTCGAGAGGGTATTCTTCATGCCCTCAAAGACAATTTGGTCATGGCTCAGAATCACATGAAGAAACAAGCATATCAAGGTCATTCCGAACATGAATTTTCTCAAGGGGACTAGGTGTTTCTTCAACTGCAACCTTATAAGCATACTTCACTCAAAGCTAAACATTGTCAGAAACTTTCTCCCAAATTTTATGGTCCTTATACTATGCTCAAGCGAGTGGGATCGATGTCCTACTCGTTAGCTCTACCCAATCATTCTAACCTCCATATTGTTCTTCATGTCTCCTAGTTAAAGAAGGTGATTGGAACCAAGTGCCAAATTCAAACTAGTCTCCTTTGAGTTGGATGAAGAAGGTTTCATCTGGTTGCAACCACATGAAGTCTTGTACCAACTAGTGTGGCATATCTGTTAGTGCACCATCAAGGAATTTTTAGTCCAGTGGAAAGATACAACTCCAAAAGATGCCACCTGGGAACCGGCCACCATTCTACAACAATTTCCTCGTCTCAAGCCTTGATGACAAGGCTATTCTTAAAGGGGGAGGGCATGTTAGGGAGATAACCTCCCTAACCCCTCATGTAGGTAGAATAATATATTTCCATGTAATAAATATCAAAATTAATAAGGCCTAGCAATAAGGAAGAATAAGTCAAATGTAAGAAGACCTAATAGAAGCTTCCACTTCTAGAAGGATCTTCCTCTAGATGGTTCTTTTGGGTACAAATATTTCTTATAAATAGGAGTAGAGGGTATGAGAAGTTTTGTCTTGAGAATTATTGTAATAGAGTGTTGCTCTACTAGAGGTTTCCCCCTTGAAGAGGCAAGTGAAAAAAATTTCATATCAATAAAGGTATTATTTTGGTGTTGTGGTTTCATCTATTGTGTTGGTCCACTCTTATTCTCTGCAATATTTTTTTTTTCAGCTATTATAATAGATATGGTACCTTACAAATATAATAGTTAATGATGAGCATATCAATTACTTGAATATTCAATTTGGTTCTAATTTTAGGATGGGCACAAAGAACTAAACTTACATCCTTGATCTCAGTATTTGTTGTTTGTTGTTGATTATTATAGGACAACATATTTCACAAATTTTCGTTTGTACAAGAGAGTCTCAGTTCTTCCATAATAATCTTGGACATAACACTAGGGTCTAATCCACCATCTATTAAGCAACAATGAGCTATCCTATCCATTATTATCACAGATATGTAAAAAAGAGGATTTTTTTCAGAGTTTCGAAAACTATTTACACCTAACTTATTTACATGCCCTTCATCTCCATCATGTTTTTCAAATAAAGTAGCTATAGAAGTTTTTCTTTACATATAATTCTTCAGACGTTGTTTTTGTTCGAGGATGGTGACCATGTCCAAGAGAGATGCATATTCTTTTATGTTAGCTAGTTGCTTAAAAATATTATACTTTGATGGAGGTAAAGAGATGGGTACCTCTTTACTTTGACTTGTCGTAACAACCTGAGGATTTTCATTTTGAGAGGATGAACTAGGGGAAAAGGTGGTCTTTGGATTACCACTCTTCCCTTTATTTGCATATGATATTTTTCTTGTGTTTACCATCATTACATCCTCTTCAGGAGCCCAATCTAAGGTAGTAATGGTTGTTTCAATATTTTCTCCAAAGATTCACTCTTGTGCTCCTTTCTTGACTTCACAAGTACTTTCTTCATGATTATCGTCAAAGAAATTACACCAAGCCCAAGAGCGAATATCCTTTGGTTGATTATGAAATAAAGTATTAGTTGTTTTATTTCTAAAAACAACTTGTGTGGAAGACTCAACACGAGTTAACGTTGAAGTGACCCCTTTCCTCTCATAAGAAATCATTTGATTGTTCATATCTTGGACAAGCTGCAAAATTGTTGACATACCAATATTCTTTACAATATCTTCATTGGGAAAACCAGATCTTTCCCATTGTTCTTCATACTCTAAACAAGTTTGAAGTGTAGACCCTCAATTTGTTACATTCTTCTCTTCTAATAATTGGTGATAAGAAGAGGGTAATGCATTATAGTATTGCACAAAAGAAGCTTCGTTATGAGGTCATGTAAGTTCAGGGATTTGATTGTATAATTTGGTGAAATGAAGATTGAAATATTTGATTGTTTCACCATTATTATAAACAATATTGTTATATTCTCGTAATTGAATTTATGGGTTTTGGGTTGTCCGTAAGTTGATTTAAACCACTAAGTTAGTTCATCTCAAGTGAAAAATACTTTAGGAGGTAGTTCGAAGAAATCTACAATAGTTTTTCCTTCCAAAAAATTGACAAACAAGCACGTGCAAGTGTCATTATCATTCGCACCTATGTTATGATATGCATTAGAAAATGCAATCAAATGTTCATTAGTAGAAATAGTATCGTTCCTTGATAATTTAGGAAAATGATCCTTAAATTTAGGAAGGGGATTTGTAGCTAGAGTAATATTTAAAGGTGAAGAGACATGCCACGGTGTAGTGGTTGCATCTACTTCGAACTGCAATAAACCAAATTTCTTAATCACCTTGGCATGATTTTTCGTGGATTGAACTAAGATGTGGTAACTAAATAAATTTACAATCATTTATGAGGAAGAACTTTGTGAAGAGGTAGATGAAATAGAACTAGAAGAAGAACCAGAAGATTGTAACATCCCTCTCTTGCACACTGAGTGAACTTATTCTTTGAGGACACTTGCTCGCAAGTGATCCGGATTATTATGCTATTAAAATGTTGATTTTGATTATGAGGCGCAATGGGTTGATGACATGTTGTTTTACTGCATTGACATAGACATGTGCTATTGATTCGGTTTTCCTGAGTGTGAAGGATTTTGGACCTCGAGGATGCAGAGGCATCGATGGAACCCCTTGGACTCCGGATCGAGTCGGGGAGTGAACCATTGGTGTTTGAGTGTTTTATATGTGATATTAGTGCATCTGATTAGATGATATGATTATGAGTATATTGCTGACATGATTCGTTGATGATGCAGGATGACGATAGCTTGTCGACCAGACTCACATGTGGAGTAGAGGGGTCATGCACGACAACCAGAGATGTTGAGGGAGAGGTGTGGACAACATCCCTTCCACAGCATACTAGCACTCCCGTCGTGGCTCGAACTGTAGGTTAACATTTACCTAGTTCGAGAGGACCCACGATGTTGTGTGGGTAGACTGCGACAGTCACTCACGATGGTTCTAAGGGGTGCACAATAAGGCGGGGGCCTTATTCCTTAGAGGCCCTTAGTCTCCCACAAGTTCACCTAGCGGAGTATTGACTCCAGGGGTTTTTTATGTCTACCAAGTCAGTCAAGAGGCGAGTGGCACCCTTGGAGCATGTGGTGCATCCTGAAGGGCATGTCGCGCAAGGGAAATAGATGAGGCAAGTGGCACCCTTGGAACACGTCGTGCGTCCTGAAGGGCACGTCGCACAAGGGAAACACATGAGGCAAGTGGCACCCTTGGAGCACCTAGTGCATCCTGAAGGGCACGCCGCGTTGTTTATGATAAATGAATGAACCCATATGGCCTTCGGACTAATAACGTGATAATAAATTTTTAAAACAATTTCCCTAATAAAATGTCACCCAGCACGAAAATTAAAGTCTAGGTCTAAATTATTCAAATGGCAGAATTTATATACATATATAATAAAATAAATAATTGTTTTATTATATTATGATAATTTAAAGTTTATTAATTAAAAAGGGAAAAGGGGAAAAGTTAATTTCTACACCTACCAAATTGAGTTCTAAATGAAAAGGGGAAAGAGGGAAATCTAAAATATTAAGAAACTAGGAAAAGAGGGAAATCTAAAATGATTGGGAAACTAGGAAAAGAGGGAATCATAAAAATAAAAAGGAAACAAAACGGAAAAAGCAGAAAGTCAAACTTAGTAAGGTATCTACCATTAAGAACTTTCTAATTTTAAACTGAACTAGCAAATTAATAATGGGGAAAGTCATTAAAACCTGTATGGGAATTTGGGGACGCCTAGGAGCGATTCTAGGAGTGACTCTAGGTGGGTCAAGGAAATAAGGGTAAATAATTAATTAATGAAATTAGTTTTTAGAGGAATGAAGGGGATGGGTGACACATGTACAGGGAGGAATTTTTATGAATTAATTCATTAAACATTAAATAAAATGGGATTTGGGAAAGTAAGGGACTTCGAAACTCTATATAATGAAGGGAGGAGAAGGATGAAGGTCTCTTTTGTTTGTGTAACGTTACACTATAGAAATCTCTACTTGACTGACTTAGCTTGTGGGAGTTGGGATACCCAGCTCGGTGAGGAGTGGTAGCTCAGCGTTGCGAGGCAAGCTGGGAGCTAGTTGATTCTCTGGTTAGTGTGTGTGGCCCCTTTGCGGCTTGGCGGGCTAAGGGGGAAGAAGAGTACCCCTAGCGTTGGTTGGGAGGTATCGGTGAAGTCTCATCAGTCGGCAAGTGGGACTTGCATGAAGTGTGTAGGACATCAACTCAGAGCGGGCGATTAGGCAACGGTACGTTTTCTTTATTTTTGTATGGTAGATTGTAGTAGGATTTATGCTTTGGATCTTCATGTTTAAATGGGTAAGTAAATTGATTTTCTTAGCGTTCTAGTTGATGACTGAATTTTTCCATAGCCCATAGCTCGATGACTGATTGACTCCAATGGCCTTCGATTCTCAACATGTCTTGACTGCCCTGGTGGTGTATTGGTTTGTGAAGATTGTGGTTGCTTTGTCTTTCGTCCCTAGCTCATCAGTCCTCGCTTGAGTAGTCATCCAGGAGCCTGATCTACAGTCGTCGCTTCAACGTTAATAGACCTATGGATCTCAACACCCTGCTTTTATGTGTGTGGATGATGAGCGAAGGACGTTCCTATCAGCCGCCTACCTCCGTTATTGTCCGTGGTTGATTGTTGTCTTGTTCCTTCTAGCAAAATTACCTCTGCGTATGGATTTCCTGCATCTGTGTTGGCTATCCTTGCGATCATTTCAATGAATTATCCCAATGGATCCATATGTTCTCCTACTGTTTTCTACATTGGATTGGTATCCTCGTAATGTAAAAGATTTAATTTTAGTATGCATTTTTATATTGGTATCCTGGAATGTAAAGTTTTATATTGGTATCCTAGAATGTAAAAAAAAAGGGGATTTAATTTCAATCTGGGTTTTTATATTCGCATCCTGGAAATGGAATAACAATTAATTTCAGTCTGCATTTATATTGGTATCCTGGAATGTAAAAAGATTAATTTCAATCTATGTTTATATGTGGGTACCCTGGGAATGGAAAAACAATTTAGTTTTTGCTCTGCGTTTTTATATGAGGATGGTTGAATATAATTCTGCGTTGTCTTTTTGTTGACGGCACTTGCCTTCGATGAATGGAGATTTCCTTTTTCTTCTTGTGTATTAAATTATGGAAGGCGATTTTCCATTTCTGGACTGAATTCGTGCATTTTAAAACTGCAATCTGTTTCCTTGGGGGGGGAGGCGAATTTTTGGCCCAGCAAATTGTATTTATGACATTTTCTTCCTCCACGCATTGCCTGCGCCTTACCAGTTAATGGGGGCATTTGGGTGGGCGTTATGTTCACCTTTATTGTAACGACCCCTTCGTTACGTCTATGAATAGCGAAGCACAATAAGAAATTTACCACATCACATAATTCAATCAATGCAAAAACACCTGACATCATAACCTAAGGGACACATGATCACAATATGAACAAACTCTTGAACGAAATTGCAAAATATAATACCCAACAATCTCATTGT
>JASDQU010032293.1:10233-22158 GCA_032191745.1 Picea mariana | reverse complement strand
CCCCATGCTCCCAATTGCTATGGAATGTGACTCCTCACACCCACCCTCTTATATGCATTTAATGATTGGGTTCTTCTTCACTTAAGGGAAAATTAGAAGGTTCATTCAAAACATTAAAATTAAGGAAAATGATTTGGAAATTAAACTCATGAATAAAAACCCTCTTTCTAACCTCATCTCTTGTGGATTAATTATCCCCCATCTCTGTCCATGTCCCCCAACAGTTGGCATCATATTTTATTTAATAAAAAATTAGAAACAATTCTTTTATTACATTGTAATATCATAGCCAGATTCATATATACATTATGCATTAATTAAAATGAGGATTATAGTGGGGACATTACATTCCTTCTCCCCTACAATTGTGCACTGTCCTATTATATAGATTTTCATCACAATAATTAGAGAAATCAAATTTTGTAGTTTCACAATTTCAGCAACTGTTCCAACCATAATCTTTCATTCCTCTCAATTTGTTGACCCAAGGGATGTACCCCCTTCACCACTCTTAGTCCATCGGGTTGTACCATTATTTTATCAGGGTTCCCCACTTAGGTTGACTAGGAAAACTCTGAGATGTGGTTTAGCTGCCCAAATTGGATTCTTGCATTCTTATATTCTATTTTATTCAAAATTGTCAAAAATTTGCGGGTATTCCTCCCACATAGTCTTCTTGTGCTCCCATGTAGCATCTTCATGACTGTAGTAGGTCCATTGGACCTCTATGAGGCTGATTTTTTTGTTATTGAGAACTTTGAATTTATGGTCTATGATGTGCACTGGTTCCACCCAAAAATATCCTTTGTGCTCCACCTGGATCATAGTCCAATCAATTATGTGGTTAGGGTCAGACACATATTTCTTTAATAAAGACACATGAAATACATTATGCACTCTCATGGATGCATGCAAAGCTAGTATGTATGCAACTGAACCTTTATTTTCTAATATTTCAAAAGGCCCACAATATCTTTATGCCAACTTTGGGAAACAACTCTATTTTAGCGAACTTCTTTTCACTTTCACTTTTAAAAATACATTTTCACTCACTTTAAAATATCTAAAAATACGTTCTTGTTTGCAGGACTCTTCTTACTATCCTGGACATTATTTAAATTCTTTTTTATCTTTTCCATTTGCTCGTCCATTTCTTTTAACATATCTATCTCAATAACGACTTTGTCTGATGGGGTACATCCCAACTCAATGGTGTGTTACACTTCCTGCCATACAAATATTTGAATAGAATCATTTTCAATGATTCCTAGTACCCATTATTGTAAGATAATTCAACTAAATGAATATTGTCTTCCCACTTGGATGGTTGGTCCATCACATACATTCTGAGAATGTATTCAATTATTCTATTGGTTCTCTCTGTTTTCCCATTTGATTTTAGGTGATATGTTGTACTGAGATTTAAATTTGTCCCAAATCCTTTGAAAAAACCTTTTCAAAAATTAGATGTGAATTTGGGATCTTTGTCTGAAACAATTTCCTTAGGCACTCCATGTAGCTTGGCAACTTCTTTCATGTAGATCTATGCAATATTGGTTTCCTTGTGAGTAGCCTTCACTGAGATAAAATGTTCAACCTTAGTCAATTTATCCACCACTGCCATGATATAACCATGCTTCTTCACTGTTCTGAGCAACATTGTAATAAAATCAACTATAACTACTTCTCATTTCCACTCAGGAATGGGAAAGAGTTGTAGCATCCCAGCTGGATTTCTATGTTAGACACCTGGTGATATAATTAGCCACTTCTTTCTTCATTTTGGGCCAAAAATATTGGCTCCTCGCAATTGCAATGGATTTCTGATATCCTGGGTGTCCAACGTAGGGTAAATTATGCATTTCTCTCATCACTGTATTTTTTAATTCTCTATAATTTGTCACATACACCTTACCTTGTACCTGAGAATTCCATCCTCTTTTAGCTCAAAGTATTTAAATTCTTGCTGTAAATTATCTTTCTGTAATGTTTCTTTTATTTGTAAATAACACTGATATGGATTTTCAACCTCTAAAATTTTGTCTTTCAAATCATTCTTGTACATACTAATGGATGTAGCATGTATCTCATGCGCTCTTCTGCTAAGTGCATCAACTCCTTGGTTCTCTTTGCCTTTTATGTGTTTAATTTCAAATTCATACTCACTAAGAAATTCATAACATCTAGTTTGTTGGACATTTAATGTGGGATGTCCAAACAAATGTTTCAGACCAAAATGGTCTCCCCTTAGCTCAAATTTCCTCCATATGAGGTAATGTCTCCACATTTTCAGTGCACGAATAATGGTTTCTAATTATAGAACATGGACATCATAATTCCTTTCATTCTCTTTTAATTTTCGGGACTCATAGCATATGACACGATCCTTTTGTGTGAGGAATCCACCGAGCCCTTCCTTACACACATCCATGCACAAAAAAAAATATTCATCAAGGTCTGCAATCTTCAATATTAACACACCAGTCAAAATTTCATTTAGTTGCTGAAAGCTTTCATCACATTCTAAATTCCATTCAAATTTCACTCCCTTCTTTTGCAAGGAAGTAATGGGGCTTACAATCTTTGAAAAACCATTTATAAATCTTCAGTGATACCGTACAAGACCCATGAGTGATCTGACCTCTATAACTTTTCTTGATATTGTCCATCCTCTAATGGCCTCTATCTTCTCTAGATCAATTGCTATCCCATCTGCTGAAATAATATGACTCAAGTAATGAATATTCTTTTGATAAAATATGCACTTACTTAGCTTTGCATACAACTAATGCTCTCTCAAAACTTTTAGCACCATTCTTAAATTTTGTTCATCCACTTTTAAATTTTTTTCATGTTCCTCCTCTGAATTATAGTAGATGCGTATATCATCCATGAAAAATTACAAACTTGTCCAAGTATTCCATGAACACTCCATTCATTGGACACATGAAAATAACTGGGGCATTTGATAGCCCAAAGGGCACTACCATGAATTCATAATGTCTGTATGTTGTCCTAAATGTTTTCTTGCTGATTCTTTTATCCTCACATGATGACAACCTGATCTCAATTTAATCTTGTAAAATATTCTTGCACCTTTCAATTGATAAAATACATTATCAATCCTTGGCGAAGTATATATATATATATATATATATATTATGGTGAACTTATTTAGTCGTCTGAAATCAATACACAACCTTAAGGTTCCATCTTTTTTTTTCACAAAAAATAATTGGGGCACCCCAAAGTGACACACTTGGATGTATATACCCCTTCTTTAACAGTTCTTCAAGTTACATTTACAACTCTTTAACTTCTGGTGTGCCCATTATGTAAGGTGTCTTGGACACTAGGAAAATTCTTGGCACCAAATCAATGGAGAAATCAATGTCTCTCTTTGATGGAAATGCTAGAATCTCCCCCAAAAAATGTCCAAATATTTCAAGACTAGATGGTCTTCAATGCTTGGCATTTTATCTTTGGATTCCTCTTCCATATGCGCTGCAAAAATTTTACATCCCTTCCTGAAACTTTTTTTCAGTTGCATGAATGGAATTTCTCTAACAACTATAGCTTTTGGAATGCCTTAAACCTTGCCTTGCTACCCTTTTTCATCAAGACAAGTGATTGTCTTGTTGTAATAATCTAGGATCACATGGTGTTTTTCTAACCAATTCATACCAATTAGACAATCATATGAACCTAATGGTATGATGTTTACATCCACCTTTGTGTCGAGTCCATTCATGTCTATTGGACAATCCTTAACCAACTCATTGATTTTCCTCTCAGTCTTTGTGGCTAACGAAACTAACCATATTTCTTATGCTTACATCTTTGTAAGTGAAATATTTAAACAATGTTAGAGTTTATATAGCTGTGTCTAGATCGAGAATCAATTAAAATTGTTATGGGCTAGTTATCAATCTTACATTCCTCTTCAATCATGGGGGACTAATATTTTTCTTGCTTGTTGTCCAAGCCTGCATAAATCCTAGGTATGTTTCCTCCTATGTATTCCACTGTTTCATCCTCCTGAATATTATGGACAATCCTCATCCTTTCTCCCTTGTGAGGGAAGACCCTATACAAGTGATCTCCCTCACATCACCAACATTTCATTGGTTGATATCTTATATTTTTCCCAAAAGAATCTACTATCTCTAGGCTCATTTTGGGTTGATTGTCCTTGATGATTTTCTTGTTAGTTGTTCTTAAAAAATGGTGGCTTAAAACCATTCTTCCTTTTCTCCTTCTTACCCTTCATATTGTCATTCCATTATTTTTGTAAGACTGGCCTCCCTCTACTCTTCTCATAAAGGAGCTTTTCTCTCCTTATGGCCTCCTCCAAAGTCCTAGGGTTATCATATTGTATCTTGTCACTGTATAAGGAAGGTAACCCACTCAAAAATATTTGGATTTCGACCTTCCCATCCTTTATGAAGTCAACATACTTGAACAACTCAAAGAACCTCTTCTCATATTCATCCATTGTCATGCTTCCGAATTTGAGTTCAAACAACCCTTTTATCTTTCTTTCATAGTAATTCTAGGGAAAACATTTTTCTTGGAAATATCCTTTGAACTGTATCCATGAAACCTTCTTCTCATCAAGGTCCTTGGATTGATTAATATGATCCCACCACATGGGTGCCTTTCATTGCAGGTGGTAGGTTACAATTCTAATTTCTACCCTTGAGGGGTAATCATGCAGATGGAAATATTTCTTCATTTCCAACAACCGTGCTTCAAACTCTTCTCCCTTTCTATGATCACCACTAATAGTTGGTGGCTTGATTTTTCTGAGTTCACCTTGGAAAATGTCTGACTCATTCTTTCTTCTCTACTTCCTGACATGAGACACACTTGGGCTGCTCTCTGGCCCAAAATTTGTATTCGGTATTCTAGTGGATTTATCTAGGGAATGATTATTCCTACTCATACTTATTGATTTCCTGTCATGCCTACGATAATCCCTTCTACCATGGGATCTATATGATGCCACTTGTCTAGCACTAGTTGCTTGCTTCGTGCCTATTGGAGAGGAATTTTGGATAAGTTTTTGGATCTGCGCTAAAAGGAAGTCGAAGGGAAAAATAAAATTAGAAGATGGACCATAGTGCATGACAGAAGTAGACTTCAAGGAGTCAAAGAGTGCGACAAAAGGATGCCTGGTGAAGCAACACACAAAAGGCAGAAAATGGTTATAAACCATTGGGTTTTGGGGACACTTTTTCCACTTTTGTAATGGACTTTTGGGGGACACTTTCTCCACTTTTGTAATGGGATTAACCCTATTGTTATGTATAAATATGATAAAGGTTTCTTGGGGAGGGTGTATGGATGGTTTGTTCAACCTATAAAAATCTCCTAGTGCTTTTTGAGTAAGGAAGGCGAGCGAAGGAAGAAGTCTAAGGTATGACTAAGGAGTGAACTCACACTGCAACATAACGACTATGAAGGTTTGGGATGATGTATTGTTGCATATTTGGTAGCGCAGTGCACAATTTTAAGAAATCTATTAATGAATAATATATGAAGCCAACCATTGTGGACGTAGCTCACGTTGGGTGAACCACGTAAGTCTGTGTGTTATGATGTGGTTGCAATTTATGATGTTTTATGATATATGTTGAATTTATGGCTCACATATGATGTTATAATGTCTTGCACAGATTATTTTTAATGATAAAGTAACTATTAATCTATGAGAATTGTGCACAAAAGTAAATGGTAACTCAGACATGAAGGATTCCTCACTTCCCCTCATCATTACAGAACCTAGGTTCCTGCAACCCCTCTGCATGCCTCGAGTGAGACTTAACTTGATCTGCAGGTGATGCCAAAAGGGTCAGTGTCTAAGGGTTTTGTTGGTATTTGAATGATTAACCTCGGGTTTTTTCCCTGCATGCCAACAAATGGTTCCATTATCGGGACCGAGAACTATAATTGAGGGGAATTTTTTGGAGGTCGAATAAGGAAGAAATTGAAAAATGGCTAGAGAGGACGTAGCCAAGTTTTTCTAGAAAACATAATTGAAACCCTAGGATCAACGACAAACATTGGTTACAAAGGTGTGTTTTCACAGATCTACATGAAATTTTGTTTGGTGAATTTCCAATTATTTTGACTGAATCGTTAAGAAGGCTAGTGGAGAACGTTGGGATATATAGAGTTGAAGCCCCAAGAAACTAGACTCTTGAACTAATGAGAAAACTCAATAAGATAAGTAATAAGGTTTCTTGCGCAAGAGATTTATGGTTGAGTATTATATTGGGGGGTTATATTACAGAGTTTGCAATAGATTGTACTCAGTCTTATAGTGTCGGAGAGAGGGACTTATTAAAGGGTCCGCGTGAAAGATATTTGAGTGAATTTTCTACTTGGATAAATATATTACTGTGCGATGGAAATGTCATGAAGGTGGAGTCTGAGAGCTAAACACCTTCGTGCACATAGGGGAACTGGGGAATGACCAAGGGATGGTTTGAGAGTGGGAAGAATGAGTAAGGAGAGAATGGACTAAGGATGTCAGGAGAGGATACCGACTCAGACGAAGAGATTGGAGTATTGAGCCATGGGAAAATATTTAGATACAATAAGAAGGAAATTGTGGCTGGAAAAGCAGAGCAACATAGATAATTCGAGGAAAGTGATCCCTGCGTAGAACTTCATATCACACCGTACGACGAAAGGAAAATGAAAGAAAGAGATCCTCAATACTTCGTAGAATAAGGGAGTCCATATCATATCATAATCTATGATCTAGGTGGATATTGGTGGCCACCCACCTATTCTAACTGGCTCATCTTGGCATTTTTTCAGTTTGACAATTTTTCCTAGTTTTTGGGTCCTGAACTTCCAGGGTCGTTTTGAGGCCCTAAACAACATTTTTAGGGATCACCACAGTCAAACTATAGATGAATTCAAAGTTTGAAGATATAATGTGTAGTCCTTGGATAGACCTTTCCAATGGGCTATGGTGCGCCTAAAATGGACATCGTATGCAAAATTTACGACCCTAGGAAATTGATGTACTAACTTACCCCAACGGGGCCCACATGACTTTTGGCACTTCATCTCCTAGGGCTAGTTTTTTGGATGTCTAGGGTTTTGGAATTAATTTTTATTTTAAAAAGTATTTTAGAGAATCATTGTACTCATATTCTTGTGAATGAACGCAACTGTCACATCTCTTCTTAGAGATAAGATGCCACCACTCTAAAAAGCTTCTTTTCAGTTTGCATTTTACAGTTTTAGCATATTTCTTTATTGAATAGAAGAAAATTTTATTGCGTCTTTGTTATTGTTCCTTGTGTCTCTGTGTTAATAATAATAATAATAATCCATGTTCATTTTGTTCTTCTCATAAAATCCAGATCAGTGGTATCAAAGTGGTCTGCTCGTCATTCTTAGTGCATGTCCCCGACGAGGTCAAGTTACAAAGAGTTGGGTCTCGAGATTTTTTCTCTTGAGGGAAAAATCTCTCGCATGCCCAAACGACCTTCCATGGAGGGAGAAAAGAAAGACCATGGGACATGAGATCCTTTCAAATTGTTTCTTGAGGAATCCCTCAGAAAACATAGGAACGAGATGATGGATAATTTTGCACAAATCCTTCGACGACTACCAATAGGCGACACATCTTCCTCGAGCGGAGACACCACCCCCTTTAAGGTACATATCAACTTTGATATTCCTATATTTGAAGGTTAGATAGACGCAGATGTTGTAGAAAAATGGTTGAAGTTGCTAGAAGGGTATTTTAATATCCATAACTTTTTGAATAGAGAAAATATTACTTTTGCACTCCTCAAAGTTGTTCCCCATGTCAAAGATTGGTGGGAGACTTTCTGTGAGAAAAAGGAAATAGAGGAAACCTCATTATTTACAGTCGTACTCACTTGGGAGTCCTTTAGGGATATTATTAAGGAACAATACTACCTTGCTAGAAGTTATGATGACCTGTATACACAATGGACCACATTGTGGTAGGAAAGGGACCAAGTAGTGCCAAAGTTCACAAATATATTCCATACCTTGCGCACCAAGATGGGTATGAAAGATTCTAATCGACTTTTGGTGCTCAAGTACCTCGGTGGTTGGCATAGATACATCTAGGAAGAAATGGATTTTCTAGACATCTTGTCCTTGGGCATGGCCTATTGATATGCCGTCAAAATTGAGCAGAGGCTTAAAAAAAAGACACGAAAGTTTTGGCCTGGGAGCCCCTCATAGAAAAAGCAAGGCAAGGGTAGCCCAAACCCACAAAACAAATGACAGAGAAAATATGGACATCCTCAGGACAGCCATTTAAGCCACATACAAATAAGGACAATAGAAAGATGAAGAAAGATACCAGGAAGTGGTGTGACTTCCATAAGAGCCCCTAGCATAACACTGTTGATTGCTGCTCAAAGAATTCACTGGTGGATGAGGTGAAATCCTTTGAATCAGATGTGGATTCTAAATATAAGTCAGAACTAGAAAAGGGGAGACATATCATTGACGCGAAACCTAGTGCCACCGTTTCTACCACCAAGATCCATCCCGGTGAACTTGATGAGCCAGAGGAAGGAACACATCTCTTTAATTCACAGATGTGGGTGAAAGGCACCCTGTTACACTTCATTGTTGATAGATGTAGCCAGAAGAAAATCATCTCAGTGGAGGTCATCAAGCGGTTGGCCCTACCGAAAATGCCGCACCTGCAACCCTACACCATTGAATGGCTCCACCAAGGGAGAGATCTTTGCATCAACCAATAGTGTCACCTGTCATACGATATCAAGCCCTTCAAAGATGAGGTATTGTGTGAATTTTCTCCCCTTGAATTTTGTGATGTTCTTTTGGGCCAAACTTGTTTATGGAAACGTCATGATGTACATGAGTCTAGGCCTCTCAGTGTTATTATTACTTTGAATAGGAAATTATACATGATACCTAAGGTAGTCCCACCTAGTGCCATTTCCTTGATCTCTTCCAAGCAATGTAGGAAGGTCATCTCTCAAATCGAGAAGTTTGTATTCTTTGTGATTCACTCTCAGAGTGAGTGAAATACTGCAACCACATCTAGAGCCTCCATGAATGACCTCTCCACGCAAAAAAAACAAGTGGATAAGGTCATGGAATAATACAAAGACATATTATCCTCACCTACTAGGGTACTTATGCACTGTCAAGTCAAGCGTTCCATCGATTTGATCCTCAGATTACCATTACCCAATAGGCCAGTCTATCGCCACTCTCAATTAGAAAATGAAAAGATCAAGCGTCCGATCCAAAAACTGCTCCAAAAGGGGAACATTTGAGCCAACTCATCACCTTGTGGAAGCCCAATCATGCTTGTGAAGAAGAAATATGGGACCTCACGACTCTCCATTAACTAACGAGCCCTAAATAAAATCACAGTCTGTAACCGGTACCCGATTCCTTGAATTAACGATCTCCTTGATCAAACCAAGGAGGCCAAATGCTTTAGTAAGATTGATCTGAAGTCTGGATACCATCAGTCCCAATGGAGCAGACAGATCCATGGAAGACTAAATTTAAGTCAAAAGAAGGTCTTTTTAAATGGTTGGTCATGCCCTTTGGTTTGAAAAATTCCCCAACAACTTTCATGAAGATGATGGATGATATATTGTTGCCTTTCACCAATTCTTTTGTAGTGGCGTATCTGGATGACATCCTCATCTACAACAAGACTTGGGTGGAACACTTGTAGCATATTTAGTAGGTTTTGCACACTCTGCAACAACACAAGCTATATGCCAACTTGGAAAAATGATCCTTAGGCATGGATAGGGTACAATACCTAGGCTACATTGTTGATGAGAATGGTGTGCATTTGGATCCATCCAAAATCCAAGTCATCCGTGATTGTTCAACCCCAACCATGCTCACTTAGATTCAGAGATTCTTAGGCCTTGCCAACTTCTATTGCAGGTTTGTGTTGAGATTTTCCCATATTGCATGGGCCCTCCTCCAAGTAACCACGTGATCCAAAATTGGATCTTGGGACCAAAATGGGTCCAGGAAGGCCTAAACATAAAAGTTCTCATAATGGCTTCAAAACAGACATGTGAGTAGGTATCGTCGATACAAACCCAACACAACTTGAACAGGCTCAAACAAACATCATATGCTCCAGATATCTCGATCTGTTTGTTTTTTCAAACATGCAAAAAGTCAACAGTCAACATGTAAAAAGTCAACGCTGACGTGGAAGCATATGGAGGTGACACATGGAAGTTGACCATATAGTGACGTGGACAGGTTGCTGACTGGGCAGGTATAGGTGGACCAATCAGTTAGTGACACATGTCACCACTACAAGGGTAACACATGGCATGCCTATATTGCTTACGTGGCAGGGACAATGGAAGATGACTGGATTGACAATTGGGAAGACAACTGGATCAATGGGAGATTGATGCGTGGAATCGGATTAGATGAATGGGAAGGTGCCAAGTGGCTCAAACATGGGCTGCCATGTGGCACCCATTCATTGGGTAAATGTTTATTGAATTTTTTTTGGACTCTATGAGATTTGACCGCGCGACCTCCCACTGGGCAAGTGACTTGGCAGGTTCAGGTCTACCAACCCGCTTGTTGTTGTTTCTTATTAGTTATATGACTTCATCAATATAAATGTTGTAATGAATTTCATATGGTGGAAATAAAGGGTTGGGGCCTATCCCCAACCCCTGATGTATTAACATTTGTCCGTTGCAGTGACCATGCCTCGATTTAAATGCACGTGACCCATTTTATACCTAGCCCCGGTCCCATGCATACACATATGCCCGTTCTGATAACCGTGGCGCGGAGGGTATGGGCTTAGCCCCGGACGGTCGGGCTATCCTACCGACCAAGGGGCATAACCACCAGCCGAATATCAGAGGGCTTAGCCCATTGAGAGCACGTGGAGGTTTTAGCCGAGGCCATATGGCCATCCACATGTAACCAAGATCCAAATCGTCGGGGGGCTAGCGCACTACCAGATTAGCCTGAAGCCACATGGAGACCCTCCATATGACTAGGAGTCGAAAAAAAGGGGGTTTCACCCATAATATGTGCAAAATGTGGGTTTTAAACATTGTAATATGATTTTAATTGATAATATTAAACAATTTTAGAGATGTTTGGCCAATATTGGGGGATATTGGGCCCTTTTTGAGGCCAGATCTTGGGGAGAATTTGGGAGGTTGTTGCCAACTTTAGATCTATATAAACCAAGGGTTATTGAAGCCAAGGAGGAGGTTCAAACAAGGTTTATGTTGAAGAATTTCCAAGCCAAAGCCATTTTTATTTAGGGACGTTGTTGAGGAGAGCACCTTTGAGGGCCATTTCTAGGAGCTCCATTCATCCGATTTCAGTGGCTTTTCTTTTGTTGGGTTCCAAAGATCTGGTAGAACAAGACAAAATCAGTTTGTAATCCTTTTGGCACTAATGTGATGTACTTTTAAATATCTGAACATAAATAATAAAGCCTCACCCTTTGAGACAAAGGCCTGGACATGTAGGCGAGATTGCCAAACTCCGTTATCACATTGGTGTTTATGGTTTTTTGTTGTTCATGCTTATGTTCATATACATATTTCTTTATGGCTGTTATGTTTCTTCATTAAATCTTACTTCTTTCATCAATTTCCTAAATGGTTAATTAACACATGCTTAATAACTCAACCATTGTTGTTTAAAAGATCTTTTCGGATCAAGTGGTATCAGAGCTAGTTGACGTTTGGGTTTGAGTTTTGCATGATAACCAGGGAAAAACTACATCGTGGTGAAGGCAAGCTTGTTGAAGATAATCCATTGATTAGATTGAGAAAGAGAACTTCTCACAGTGAGAAGATGACATCAGAAGAGGGACTTTCTCAAGATGAGAAAGAGTTTCGATAAACTTTCTTTGCTATGTCG
>JASDQU010032292.1:0-22185 GCA_032191745.1 Picea mariana | reverse complement strand
AACTTTTGCACGGTTAAACAGTTTGTATTATTGGCCAGGTATGAGAGCACACATGAAAAGGTTTTTGAAGAGATGTAATATTTTCCAGTATGCAAAGGGAAAGAGACAGAATATTGGGTTGTATCAACCATTTCCTATTCTAGAGAGGCCTTGGAATGCAATAAGCATGGATTTCTTGTTGGGATTTCCAAGGACACAAAGAGGAAGTGATTCCATATTTGTGGTAGTGGACATATTTTCAAATATGGCACACTTTATCCCATGCCAGAAGACTAGTGATGCAATGCACGTTGCTAACTTGTTTTTCAAGGAAGTTGTAAGACTCCATGGGTTTCCCAGAAGTATTGTTTCAGACATGGATACCAAATTTGTTGGTCATTTCTGGAGGACATTTTGGAAAAATTTGGGAATAGAACTATCCTTTAGTTCTGCACATCACCCTCAAACAGATGGACAGACTGAGGTGGTGAACCGAATTTTAGGAGATTTGCTGAGAATTTTGGTCACCGAACATCATAGCCAGTGGGATCAGATTCTAGCACAAGCAGAGTTTGCATAAAATGACTCAGTGAACAGAAGTACCCGAAAGAGTCCATTTCAAATAGTGTATGGAATGAATCCTAGGGGAGTGTCAGAGTTAAGATATCTAGAGCAGAGAGAATTTAGAAGTGTTGGAGCCGAACACTTCATTGCAGAAATGAAGGAGCTTCATAATCAAATCAAAGAGCAGTTGAGGAGGAGCAGTAGTGAATATAAACGCAGAGTTGATCAACATAGGAGGAAACTTAAATTTGAAGTTGGAGATCAAGCTCTAACACATCTTAGAAAGGATATGTTCCCAAGGGGAACATATAATAAACTAAAGTTGAAGAAGATAGGACCGTGCAATATCTTAAGAAAATTTGGTGAAAATGCTTATGAGATAGAGCTTCCAAAATATGTGAGTATATCGCCCATATTCAACATTACAGACATGTATCCTTATAGGGGATATGGAACCGGAGGACTCGAAGATCAGAAGGAGATCCAGTGGAGAAACCAAATGCTTGTAGTAGAAAAACCGCAAATGGAGTAGATCGTAGATCGGAGAATTGGTAAGAAGACCAGAAGGAAAACATATTTTGAGTATTTGGTAAAGTGGAAAGGATGCCCAATAGAGTATGCCAGTTGGGTAAGTGAAGTGGACATCCAGAAGCATGGAATGTCAGTGCAGGAGCTCATGGATAGGAGTCCATGAATGTTTTCAGCCAGAGGAGTATGATGCAGGAGCATCGCCAACAAAGAACGAGCGGAGGACAGCTATCCGCACTAGCGCACATTTTGAAGAATTTTAAATTTTGAAGAAGGCGTATCACACAAATATTTTAAAAAGAATTGTAATTAAAGAACATATTTAATGTTGTAGAGTTGGATAACCTCATAAGGTCATCGGAGAATGTATTTTCTTTTAATGAAGCTAAGTGTTGTATAGATTTGATGTATTCGATCTAATTTTTCTGTCACAAATATTTATTGTAATAAATTATAGTAGTTGATGACTTTTAATTCGATAGGATATCTCTAGAGTATTTGGAGGGAAGAGATTGAAGATCCCCTCTTGTATAAATCGTTGTATTGATTTCCCAGAAGAGGTTGTTGAATCTATTGTATAGGTTGTTGGCATTCTAGTTATAGAGAGTTGTTTCCATTGTAGTTGAGAGTTGAGAGCTACCGATAAGCAGTGTATGAACACATGTATATTTTCATTTGAATCAATATAATAGAGGATCATTGTCCCAAATGCGTGGTGTTGACGTGTCTATCTGAATGAATGAATGGTAGACTCTCTGTTTATTTGCAATTCTATGTTATTTCTTGTTCTTGTGTTTATGTATACATTTACATGGTTGAATGTATGAATCTATGAATATTTAAACAAGCTTCAATTGTTTTTCTTTTACGAGCAAGTGCAAGTGTGCATAGTGTCCACAAGGAGTGCGTTGACAGAATCTATCTCGACTCATAAGCTCAGAAAAGATAACGTGAAACTTATGTGTGTGCAAGGAATGCATAGTGTCCATAAGGCGTGAGTGACATAGTCCATTTTGACTCAGGAATCTCTGGAGGGATATATTGAAGAAGTTTGTCCACGAGGAGTGCGCGACAGAGTCTTGTCACTCAAAAGCTAAGGAGGAGTAGTTGAAGTTGTCCACAGAGAGGATGGATTACAGAGGAGGACCTGTTGCAAGGCATGCACACGCTGAACTTCGACTAAGTTTTGAATGGGGTATTCAGAGGAATCAAACTTTTGAGTAATAACAAGCTCAGGAGGAAGAACGGGGAGAAATATTCAAAGGGAGGAGTCCTTTAAGGTTTCCTACAATCAACAAAGCGAGATCCGTCCAGGAGAGATTTGAATCATTCCAGACCATCATATTTGAGAAAAGTTGCACGGAGGCAAGTCGCGAGGTGTTTCAGCATTTTGTAGTTCGGAGTATTTTGAGGTGTTGAGAGGTGGGATCGCCAAAGTCATGAAGTCGCAAGGAGAATCTTAATCGTTGGCTACGAGGAGACACATGGCAACATATTAGAGAATTCAGGAGGTAGAGGTCCAGAGGAACCAAGTGTGGAGTAAGTGAAATTTCGCGAAGTCGCAGAACCCGAAGGACAGCTAGACCGATATATCCAAGGAGACACACAAATTCAAAGAAAGGTGTTTCAGAAGGAAACAAAGGTGGAGGTTGTAATATTTTTGGAGCCCAAAGTAGCGAAGGGATTGTCCCAAGGTTATAGCATGTGGTCACATAATTGAAAGAGTCTAGTACGAGACTAGTACTCATGAATTGATGTTGCCAAGCATCAGAGAGAGGAGTTGCAAGTAGCCTAAACTTGCAGGAGACATCAAGGGGACCTATGTGTGTATTAACTATTCAGGGTCTTTTGAAGGCCCGAAGAACCAATTCGACTCAAGGAGTTTAAAGATCCAAGACTGAGAGGTCCCGGAATCCCAGGAGAGAAGGGGGGTTGCGTCATTAGATCTTCTTCATCATGTCCTTCCTTATCTAAATTGTAGCATTCCAATAACTCATGGAAAATTATATTGGCTCTGTGTGCACTGCACACTAATACTACCCTGGTTGTCGTTTCTTCTAAGAATATCTTACTCTGAAGATCTTGTAGCATCGCATCTATTGATGGAGATTCATGTTTGAATGTGAACATGGCTCTAAACCTTTGGACCAACTCTTCCCATCTTGTTGTCTCCCTACATATTTCCAATTCCAAATACTAGTTCTTCATAATTATGTCCAGTGTGTGTATAAATTTGTGCGTCTATTCTATCTTCCGTACTAAACTCCATAAATCCCTACACTGCTCAATATGACCTGATGGGTCACTCTCTATTGTATACTTCTACGCAATGTCTTCTTCCTCAGTACCAAACCTTATTTGCATGAGTCTATTGCAGTGTGACCAGTCTTTTATCCTCTCTCTATGTGTAGCCCACCATCTAGCTAGAGATACTTTTAAGACAACATCTAGTGCTAACATCCTTTGTTGTTTGGGTACCTGTAACTCAAATTCATTTACAAACATTCTTATATACGTTAATCCTTCATACATGGTTGTATCACACGGCTCTGCTCCAATCCAGCGCAAGGATCAGTTTATGTGTGCACATCATCTAGTTGAGACTTCCTGCATCCTCTATTTCCAATACTCTAGCCCTTCTTCTGAATCTGATGCACACGAATTAATACTTCTCCAACTCATCACACCATCTGCAGTCGGGTTGAAATAATCCTCCATCCACATAGTCACGTTATATAAGTTTTCAATGTCATTCCCTATTTTTGGCTCTATATATCTTTTTCCCTCTTATAGATCCAAGGGTGCAGTAACTTTCAAATCTCCAACCTCAAATATCATCTCCCTCCTCTTCAAGTTGATGATTTCCTAGTTATCAAAATATCATTCTAGTCCCGTCAGTGTTGGATATGGTTGATTGTATTCCACGATCTCAATAACTTCAAACTCTACCATATTGTGCACCCCATCTATGTTCATAGGTACTCCTATCAAACTACCAATCGAGACTATTTTGTATTGATTCATGATCCTTAACTAAACAGGATACCATTCTAACTTGGGTTTTCCCATTATCTCCCATGTATACTTAGGTAAAAAATTCACGTCGTATCCCAATTCCAAGATGACATTATCCACATCATACTCCCCAATCTTTGCACTAAATCTGAATTCTCCATTGGTTATCTTCATGCACAGTACCTGATTTACCATCCTTTGGGAGATAAGAGTTTCCCTTCCTCTTGTACATTGATCAATCATGTCATATAAGGTACTTAGTATAGTTTCATATTTCATTAGCTCTACACAACTCCTCAAGAATTATGTTAGCGTGATTGCCTTTCTAGTTGGATTATCTGGCACAGTGTGATCTTCTAGATGAGGCGCAGAAGACATTGATGCTCCCCCATCCTGTCCAATTACTTATTTTCTTTCTCTCTGATATGTCTCTGTTTCCTATTGAGGATCAAAGGTTGGCATAGGACCTACCGACTTCCTTACCCATTTCTCAATCTTCTTTCCTCCATTTTTCATATCATCTCATGTTCTATCTCCTCCGCACATAACAACTTTTGTTCTTGGTCTTCATTCCCTTTTTCAGTTGATATCTTTTGCACATTCTGATTTTGATTCTGGTTCTGGTTACCTTTGTCTTACCATTTCATAACTAGTTGAGGACAATATTATGTCATATGATCTAGTGCTCTACAGTATGTGCACATTGTACACGGATTTGGGAAGTCACGGGCCAAGTGTTCCGGTTGATTACAATTATAACATATTATCAGTCCTATTCCTCCTCTACCAAAATTTCTTTTGCCTCGAACTATACCAAATTTTCCTCTGTTCCCTAGATTAAAACCTCTTTATTGTTATATTGTGGACCACCCCCTTCTATTGCAACATTCTCCTCGTGAATCTTGTGCATATATAATGTGTGTTCCCTCATCAAGTCAAACATGTGGTAATCATTCTCTTCATGTCCCAAAGACTTGAAAAAATTGAAAAACAAGTTCCTTGGTGTACTCTAGTACTTTTGTATTAATGGACACTCAATGGGATGATGGCCCCATTTCTTACATATCTCACAATACTCTCCTCCTGGTAATGTATTCAGTGCTCCGGTTGCTAAATACTACGTGAATTTTGGGCATTCGTCCTTTTGATGGACTTCATTTGTGGACTTGGTACACCAAAAAATTTCTCATTTCTCCTTCCCTTTTGTAAGTTGTGTTAGTTGTATCACCAATGCATCCAACTATGTCTGAACTTGTGTCATTCCTCCATTGTCTCTGATAGGAGATTATTCCAATTTCATTGCAATTTCCAGTGCCTCAAGCTGCGATGCAACCTTTTGTTGAATCAATGGTCTGCGACTATGTGGTAAAATTTCTGCAATAAACCATTCTTGATGTTGATCTGGGATCTGGAAATTTATTCTACCCATCACATCCTTAAATCTCTTATCGAAATCACATACCAACTCTATTTGTGCATGCTTAATCTCCTCCATTTCTATGATATACTGTTACTCGGACTTTGGATTCTTGAACTCTTTCAGTAGCACTTTCCTTATCTCTACCAAAGTCATGGTTTGTCCAATAGGTGTGATAATCAGTAGATTCATATACCATACTAGGACACGACCTCTAAATGTTGTCATTAATTGTGCAATCTTCACAGCCTCATCCTATACGTTCTTAGCAGTCCAAATTGTTTCACATACAAATAGATGTTTTTATGGATCCTCTGACCCCACTCCCTAGAACTCAAGAATTATAAGAGTATTATCTACCCCTGCCATGTTTCTTTGTGCATTCCCTCCACTTGGTGATGTTGGTTAACTATGATTCTAACTCTGACTCTGCACACTACTTCCACTATTTTGGATGCTACTCCTCTATCCTCCCTGGATAAATACAATGGATTTTTTAAATGTCTTCAATTTATATCTCTAATTGTGGTGACGCGTACATGGTATTGGATTCGACATAGGACTTAGTCTGAGTAGGAATTAACAACTCTTCTATTACTGGACTAGACTAGAACTCCTCTTCTTCTCCCCCTATATATCGTATCTCCATGATTCGAACTATTGTGCAAGGTTCTCTCCCCTTTTGCTCATTGTGAGGCTCTCCTTTCCCATCCCCAGTATTTTTCCTCTTGTACTTCCTTCCTCCATGTAATACTCCAAACTCGTATTCTTCCTCTGATATACCCTATTCTTGCATCATCATTCCCTTCCTTCCTTCTTCATTGCTTCCTTCATTCTCTCATGTTCTCAAACTATCCTCTTTTCATCCCCAATTTCACTTATGTTCACGAACCCCTTTAGCATTTGGATTGCATCGTCATCACACAACATCATCTTTATCCACGTACCCAAAAATTTCATGAACCTTCCGCATGGACCCTTGAAAAAGTCCCTTTCTGCAACATTGTATGATTGGGTACAATCTATTGCAAATTCTATAATATATCCTCATATTATGTTATACAACCAACAATCAACTACATGAGTAGTTGGGTTACTTACGGAATTCATTTGTCTTACCAACTCAAGATTCCTTCCTCGATGTTGCATTTCTATACCTTCCAGTATTCTCCACTAATCTTTCTAGCCACTCAGACAGAATAATTGGAAATTTGCCAAAGAAAATTTCATGCAATTTTGTATACACATACCTTTGCATCCATTTCATGTCACTCATATGAGGATTCATGTTCTCTTGTTGAGAAAACTCTTGTTCCTTTTTCCAACCACTCTGAGAACTCTTTCTTATTTGACCTCCAAAACATTCCCTTAATCGCAAATTCTAGGTCCCAGCAATAGAACCATTTGTTGGATATGTGCGTGGTTTGTAAGACCCTAGGTTTGAGTTATCTTTAACCAAAAAAACCCACCATACATTGGCCCTTTCGTAATCACCTTATTGTGTACACGAAGTCTCAACCGAGGTATCTATTGGGACTATGAGAACCAGGTTTCTGCAGTAGTGATGGAATGGGAGGTGACCATCTTGTGCATTCTTCTTTATAATTTATGTGTGCATGATTTTGTCCTTGTTCCTTGGTAACTACTTAGTGACTTAGATTCATACTATCATTCTTATTCCAGATTACTATATAACTCATTGTTTTAATAGTTATGGATATTTCACCATGGTTAACCATAAGACAAATCTATTCTATTATGCATCTAGACAGAATTCATAAGCATACACATAAAAAACACATATTCGGTATCATATTTTTAACATTCATTCATTGATCCTTCTCGTCAATAGACTGTTATATTCAAGAACTTTGGAACCCCACAAAATAGATTCTACAATACTTCTTAATAATAATCATATGGAGGAACCCCTAACAGTGAACACCTATTCTCCCAACCAGTTACATATTTATACAGAAATCTAGTGCTAAAAACCCTAATCTATTCATCCAAAAGATACCCCATTACAATGAATACTTCCCTTAGCTAACTAGATGGTTGGAATGCTTTTGTGTCTCCATACTACTTTTTGTTGTTCTTCTATTTCTAGAATGTCGGGTTGTCATTCTTATGTCATTCTTTATTCTCTCGCTTTTTTTTTCTTGCTTTATCCTATGTCGGCTTTATTCTTCTATTTGTTTTATTCTCTTGTATGCATGTTTTCTTCCTTCTATGCACTTTCCTCCTTCTTTGCATTGTTCTTCTGGATGCACCTTAGTTGTTTGCTCCCTAGATTTCCTTCTTCTTCCATGCACTTTTCCTATACTTAGGATTTTTCCCAAAACTATATCCAAAAATGCAAAATTGTCTCCAAACTTGCTTGTCCAACACATCTCTACTGTCGAAAGAAATCATAGGGAAGAATGTGGAAGGATTGACCAAAGATGTTTTAATGGTGAGAGGTCAACCAATTGAAAGAGATAAAGGGAAATTCTCTAATAAAAATTTTAAGTCGAAGGGTAGATCTAAATGCCCAATTCATTCGATGAGAAGATGTTGTGAATGCAGTAAAATTGGGCATTATAAAAAGGACTGCAAGTTGAAGGAAATGAAAGTCAGTACAGGATGGGATGAGAAGTAGTTTACTGAGAGAAAGACTACTCCAGATAAAGGAATCAATGTGTATCTGGTGTCGACCAGTACATAGTCAGATCAATATGTTTGGTTGATCGACTCAAGAGCATCCTATCATATGACACTGTTGAGGAAAATGTATGAATTACCTTACTCAATCATTTTCAAATCTTTCCTGGCTAGGACAAGATAGTCAGGAATGTCACCCTTGGTTTTATATCCTCAAAAATATTCTCTCAATACGTAAGTATTAATTACTAGGATTAAGGCGGATTTATTAATGAAAAGAATGTTGCAATATAAAATAAAGTTTATATAAGTTTCTGAAATATATACAGATTACATAAAGTAAACATGGAGATCAAAAAGAAAAAAGTAACCAAGTCATAATTACACATATGTAAGACAGAATAGAAATATTATTTATTTCATTCTGAGATATCAAAAGTGTTTTTCTCTTTACAAAACCCCTGTAAACACATGGACCAAAGTTTGATTTAGAGATCCCCGATGAACACCATACAAAAAGACTCTGACAATCAAGCAAAACTGAAATTTATAATCTAGATCGGCTTGCCACAAACTGCTGCCAATTTGACTCTGCAAGATATTCTTTATCAACAATGAAACTTAATTCACAAACAGATAAGAATAAACAAACTATCAAGGATGGATCAACACCTCTAAAACAAGAATCTGGAAATTTTAGTTCAGTATTGAACCTTGTTGTCTACAATAAGACCCTGTCATCACAAAGAGAATTAGGCTTTGAATAAACTCAAGAATGAATGAAAACTAAAACTATCTTATGAAACCAAAAGAGAAAATCTTAGTCTTTTTTTCTCCTTCTATTCTCCTCTTGTTTCTTCTTCTCATTTAGCTTTAATTCTTTCCAAATAAGTTGAAGTAGTTCAACTACTTTCTTTAGTTAAGTTAGTTTGACTTAACTAATTAGTTTAGGAGAGGTAAATAATAATAATATATTTAAGGGTCTTTAATTAATAATAACTAGGTAGGTGGGGCCCCTTGTGACTCCCGTAAATATCTTCTTTTAAAATTATAAAATATAACACAAAAAGGATAATCATTTAAATCATATGTCACCCTTGTAACTCCCTTAAATATCCTCTAAACTAGATATTTTAAATATCAGAAATAATTTATATCATATCCAAAAAATATATAAATATCCACATCATCCATATTATCCATATGATTCAAAAATACCAAAACAGATCTTGTTGTCCCAAAATTCTGAAAACCAGTAACACTGTCTTCATCAACTCAAATCATAAAAAAACACAATCTCAAAGCCATACTTGCCGCTCTGGGGGGCAATTTTTCTTTTTCCACTATTTTCCCCCTTTGATTTCTCGGAAGTAGCCCGTGGTTGATTAGAACCTTGAGGTTGTATTATGTTGATAACATGGGAACAAAAATCCTTCAAATTCATATGGGAATACACAGATTTTGAGGAATCATCTGAGGGAGAAGAAGGTGAGGCCACTGCTTTTCCTTTATCTTTCACATGGACAACATCAGTTTTTAGTCTTTTACTAACATGTGAAGATTGAACATGTGAATCAGCACAGGACATATGGACATTAGGATTGACAGGTGGTGAGAGAGGAAATGACATATTGGGCCAGCCACAATGGTGAGAGACAGTCAGGTTGACAATCTCTTGCCATCCATCATTTGCAGGGACTTCTAGTTGCAAGGACACATGTGGAGGAATGAGAATGCCAAGGATTTTCTGAGGCTGGAAATGAGATATTTCTGGCTGAGGGTGTACTATTCCATGAGGGTGTACTATTCCATGACCAATCCAGTTAAAGAACCCATCTTGGATCAACTAGTTCAATTCTTGGGGATCAGCATCAAAATGGATGGAAAATATAGGCCTTCTAGGCCCTTGATTCCAATTTCCCCTACCTCTTTTATTTCTGCCATGGTTGCCCCTACTGAAGAAACCCATCATGTAGCAGCATATCATCAGTAATGAATCGCTTAATAAACCATACATGACATTCTGCTACATTAATCAACAATTGGCTCAAAAATTGACACGAGATACATGTAAACCGATCCATAACAAACCATTTAATAATCTCCAAATGAACAGGGGGTGATAGGGTTCATGGGACATATGGAGGGAGTGTAATTAGAGAAAAGTGGTATAATGATAGGGGATCAATACACAAATATTATTCAGCAATTAATTAAACAATTTAACTGTGTAATAAAATACCAAAATATCAGTCACCATATCTTTGTTGTGTTATTCTTTGTCTCTTTTACACAGACTTCCTTTTTAATTTATTTCATAGGACAGGGATGCCATAAATAAAATTGGGATTGTGAGAGGAATGTAATGAGCGAAAAGTGGTAGAATGGAAGGGAAATAATATGGATATTTTTCAAATGAAAATAAATCAAAACTTGCAATCAAACATATCTTTGTTCCGACCTTCAAAGTTCAACATTATTCACTTTTCAAAATCACAATTTAAACTATTACTTCCTTTGACAACTTTGTTTGTTGGCTTTCAAACAATAATCTATATTCCCAAAACTATTTAATTACAGCATCATGTGTATTCATATAATCATTACATGACATTCATTACGAAAAGCATTGCAATCGATATGAGAAACCATAATAACCCTTTGAGCCACAACCATTAACTCAATATTTAATCTTTAAACAAACAGGAACATGCACAGTATTTATAACCATTTTTATCCATCAATTATTTAAACACTATCCAAAACAATCAACTGGACGCTATAACTTTTAATTGGGCCTCAAACAATTCGCACACAGATGACCCCTTTATATAGCCAAAATAACGATTGAAACAAATAACATTCAACATTCTGAGCCCAAGCTTCAAATAAATCAATGTGTAAATACTTCTTCCAGAATTTCCAAACGAGAGACGCAACCAAAATCGTGCCCAAGAAACTAAGTACGCACAGTGCTCCATCAACCATTGACTGGAGTAAAATGATATTAATATCATATTTAGGGTTTAAAACAACAAGTGGAAGGTAAGAACATGCAGTTCGACCAGAGGGTTAAGACTTTGGATAGCGCAAACAGCTCATGCTTTTCACAATTTACCACAAAACCATAACATGTAACAACACTCTTGTCTATAAGGATTATCAAAATGATAGACTGTCAATTCCAACAGGAAAACGAAATGAAGCCAATCCCTTTAATCAACACTATAAAACAAGAGACTAAGCACAAACCCGTGCCTGACCAGAAAGCATCCATAATTCTTCTATCAACTTATGGGTGATGTTAAACTCATACTGTGCAATGTTCTCTAGGAAACTATGTCAGTGAGGGAAACTCAAGGTGGTTAACATCTCATATTGTTTCCAAGGCAAGGCACAAATATTTTAATCTTTCATCAGTTCACATTGCAACCCACAGGGTTGAAAATAATAGCCACAGAGACGAACATGGAGTGAGAAAATTAAACACATAGACCTGTTATGAAAGTCTATAAGTAGGGTACACGCAAAGCTCAGATATTTTAGAAGCCATGATACTCAATTTCAACAGAGATTCCAGACCCAAAACCCAAACCATAACCGAGTAGGATCCACTGTAAATTTGTATCCAATAAACCCATGCAAATATTACACAAAGCAAGGAGAGCATAACCATTTATTTTTTAAAGTGCCAATAGTCCAAAATAATAACAATAAGAAACCACAGACACAAACACCAATACACAGTTCAAATATCTTATAACAGCTCAAGAAACACACAGACCACAAGCAATCCAGAGCCAAAAGTTGATTCAAAGGGAAGAGTAACCATCATGCATGGAAGAGTAAGAAACCCATACCTGGAAAAAGCGTGCACAAGGAAAAACAAGATTGTATATCTCCTTTACAACTGAACAATGTGGAACAACAACAACCACCAGAGCCAAAACCAAAATGCAAGAATGACTATGGTGATGGGCTCGAGGGGATTTTGAGTGATGTGTAGTAAATTCACATCGCTTATCCCTTCCAACCTCATTCAATTCAACATATGAGCCATGTCAATTCACCATATCACTAAACAATTAATCAACCACATATCCATTTCCATATCACTTTTGCATAGTGCACCACCCCTTGGTAATAACAACTTCTTTAAATAACAATGTGCTAGGAACATAACCCAATGTGCAACCATATATGAAATTATAACAAGGAGCATAACCATAGTAGCAAAGTTCTAGATCACCCATGCTTTGTCATGATAATATAACATTAGAACTAAAGTATGGTTCTTTTATTCAAAAAAAAAATCCATTATTATCCTCTATCAAGACCATTTAAACCATTTAATTCCATGTTCAATGCAATATCAAAGCCAAACATGATAATAATTCTTCCATCTACAGGGTAGTCTTAACATCTTATGTGAGAGCTCATGGAAGCCATTTATTGCCATGTCTTAATCATCCAACCAACATATATCACTATAACATTCTAAACCATGATCTCAAACACATGAATTGTATAAGATTGTGATGGTACCATCACATAAGAAAACAAATAGAAGCATTGCTTATTCACCATAGTGTCATAAGTCTACAAGGGGGTCCCACCTACTATTTTATTATTAATAGATATATAATAAGTCTTGGCAATCATTTGTGATCATAGTATTCATCATTACGCTTTTAAGCGTCAACAAACTGGTGACTCCATAGGGAAATCTGTTTCCAACAGATTAAGAACCAGGAATGTCTGGTTTCGTAGACCAGGTGACCAATAGATCAAGGAATTATATATCAGAGTGATTATGCAATAGGGGAAGTGAGGCAGTTTAAAGGAAAAAATGATTCGGGACTTTGGTAATAACTCATGAAAAGTGTTAAGTATGAGGGGTTTATTCTTGTATGCATAACATTCGATTAATCACAGTAAAAGTGTTTATTGTTTAAAGGAAAAAAAATTATGGTGCGCTCTTTTTTACTCTCAGGGTGGAGGGAAGACAGAAAGTAGGGATGAAAATCCAATTATCTATCTAACAACAATACTTGAAGCACAGAGCAATTTCAGTGATGTCTCAAGGGGAATATCATGACAGTTGTGTACTTGATTGTTATTGATTAAAAATACTTAAAGAATAGAATCGTTGTGGAAAAACTGGTCCAGAGTTTATTTCTGAAAAGAAAATAAATTAATAAAAGAAAAACAATAGAAATGAAATAGTAGAAAAAATGAAAACAACAAATAAAAATCAAAGCAGTGAAGCAGAAAATTATAATATAGAAGTAACCTTCATGTAGTGTTTTAACTCTCAAATCGGTTCCACATAGTGTTTCAAGTGGGAATCGTTGGTACTATAAGAAAATAATCACTCTTTCAAGTCCTTTAGAAGAAAAGAATTGGCGCCTGGGACAAAAGAGATTTTAAAAGGACCCGGCCATAATTTTTGAAACTTTGAATGTCTTGCTCTATCAACATGGGTTGAATCCCAAAGCAAGACTTTCTAATTTACCTTAAATCTGACAACTTTTGCTCTTTTATTGAAATATTTCTTTACAGTTTGTTGTATTCTCATTATGTTATCCAAGGCAAACATCCTTTGTTCCTCTAAATCTAATAATGCATTTATCCTTTGAGAGACATTAGAAGAATTTAATTCTTCGATCTCTAGCATTAGTCGTAGAGAAGAAAGTTCCAACTCGGTAGGCAGAATAGCTTCTTGAACATAAAAAAAATTGAAAGGGAGTGCAACTTGTTCTTACCTTGGTAGTAGTGCGATCTACCCAAAAGGCGTAAGTGAGGAGGGTGTGCCATTGACGAGGCTTATATTCAATGAGCCTCTTGATAATTCTAACCATATTTTTGTTAGTAGACTCGGCTTTCCCATTTCATTGAGGGTAATAATCTGATGAGGTAAAATGCTTGACTCCCAGCTTAGCTAGAAACTGAGTCAGCTTAGCAAAAATGAAATCGGGACCGTTTTCTATAATAATTTCTAAAGGAATGCCAAATTTGGAGAAAATATTAGTTTCAAGGAAAGAAATAACGTGTTCATCCTGCGAATGTTTAAGTGTGACAGCTTCAGTCCATTTCATAAAATAATATGTGGTTGTCAAGATAAAAAAATCCCCTATTGAAGATGAAGGATTAATAAGACCGATAAAGTCTAGACCCCATTTTGAAAAAGGAAAATCAGGGAGGAGAGGTTGAAAAGACATGGCAGACAAATGTTCTTTCCTAGAGAATTTTTGGCACTTGTCACAAGATCTTGAAATGTTATAAGAATCTTGAAAATTTGAAGGCCAATAATAACCTTTTCTGATGATTTTAAAAGCAATTGTTTTAGTATAAAAGTGGCCACCCACATGAATAACAAAATCTAAAGATCCATGGGTTTCTTGTAACAGTTTTTATTCTTTCTCACTATTTACACAGTGAAGTAATATACCATTGGCAGATCTCCTGAATAAGAAGTCTCATAAAATAACATATCTGGAAGATTCAAGATGGATCCTTCTCCTTTGATGAGTATCTAAGCTATCTGGACATTTCTTATTTTGCAAGTAATACATCAGATCTTTATACCAGGGATGTTCAACTATAGGAAGGATTTGACTATCAATGTAAAATAGTGTTGAAAGAGGATTATCTTGTTCATCACTTTCTTCACTTGCTTCAACATGTTGATCCAAGTGAAGGGATAAGTCTCGTCCCTTAATTGTTTTCGAAGTCATGATGTTTAAATCATGATTGTGGATCTTGGAAAGCCAATATGAAAGCTTCCCTACAAGATAATTCTATGACAGAAAAAACTTGATAGTAAGCAAAGGGACTTTTACCAGTGTGTGCTTGCCTAAGATAAAGTGGCGAAATTTTTCCACAGATTTAACAAGAGAAAAAGAATGTTTTTTGATATAATAATATTTGAATTCATCATCTAATAAGATTTGACTCATGTAAGCTACTAGTTTTTTGCTATTCTGGTCATCAAATTGTACAATAATAGTGAAAACTGCTTCTTCTATGGCATTAGTGTATATAATAAAGTATTTCTCAAAATCCAATTTCGCCAAAACTGGATTACCTTCTTAATCCTTACGAAATCATTCTCGGCATATTTAGTCCAAGAAAAGGAGAGATCTTGCTTGAGACGATTGTGAATTGGTTTGACCATTACAGCAAAATCAAGAACAAATCTACGGACAAAGTTGATAATGCCCATAAAGTCTTGAACCTCCTTTTTGGAAGTGGGGGAAGGAAGGTTCAGAATAGCAGCGATCCTTTCGGGATCTATGCTTATTCCTGAATTAGAAAAAATATTCCCAGAGAGATTGGCCTTGGTAATGCTGAAAATAGACTCAGAAGGATTTAAAGAAATGTTGAACTTTCTGCATCACATGAGAACTTTTCTAATATGACCAAAATGATCCAATCAGTTCTTTGAATATACAGTCAAGTCATCAAGACAAATTTGAATAATTTTATCGATCAAATCGTCAAAATCTATCTGCATAGCTCTTTGGAAGGTGGCACCTACATTAGATAAACCAAAAGGCATGCGTTCATAAGAATATGTTCCCCAACGTGTAGTGAAAGTGGTTTTGTATTTATCATTCCTTTTTACCTTTATTTGATTATAACCAGAAAAACCATCAAGTAAGGACATCATTTGTGACCCTGCAAATTGCTACAAAATCTTTTACATATTAGGAAGAGGAAAATGGTCTTTTACACTCACTCTATGTAATGCATGAAAATCAATGCACAGTCGGAACTGACCTGTTGTTTTCCTAGTAGGAACCAAATTGGAAACCCACTCGGAGTACTTAACAGGAAAAATTATCCCAGCGTTCAAGATTTTTTCCAACTCCTTCCTAATAGTAGCTTCAAGTGCGGGGTTAATGGGTCTTTGTTTTTTCCTAACTAGTTTTATACCCTCCTTGATAGGAATAGCATGTTGTATAATACCAAGATTAAAACAACGAAGATCCTCATAAGACCAAGAAAAAACATTTTGAAATTCACGAAGTAACTCAGTGAATTTCAACTTTTCTTCATCGGTGCATTGGGCACCTATCTTAACATTCTTTGGGGAATTCGGTGTTCCAATGTTCAAGGAAATGGTTTCACCTACTTTCCTTTTTGAATCCTCTTCTTTATTATTTTCTTTGTTGCCTACATCACTCAATGAAAATGAATTTTCTAGAGGAGTCAAGCCCTTCAGAAGTTTTTTTTTCCATGGATATAATATCCTTGGGCTTATATGGTTCATTTTGTATGAAAGCGTAGATGATTTCATCACTAGGGAAGACCTGCCATGACTCTACATTGACAGGGATATGAGGACAATATAAATATTGAAAATTACAGTCAGGTCTTTGTGGAAGAAGTTGTCAAGTAGGAGAGGCTGCAAAAACAACTAACCTATCATCCATTGAATTCAATTCCCTTTTAACATGAGTGATGTTAAATGATAATAAGTTCGAGATAAGCATCCAAACAGTTTGGGTGTATATTTTCATTAACTTGTTGTTAGGAGAATATGTTTTACGTACAAGGTTCACAACAAGCTCAGAGTCCCCAAAAACTGTAAGGTGTCCACAACCTAAATTATAGGCATTTTCAATGCCTAGCAATAATGCTTCAAATTCGGTGACGTTGTTTGTGCAAGAAAATTCTAACCTATAGGAAAAGTTGTGAATTTTACCTACAAGTGAGTACAAGATAATGCCATCTCCATTAACTTCATTGGATCATGAGCCATCAAAGTGCATGTGCCACATACCATCCTCTAGATCAATTTGTTATGTGGTAGTGTCGTCCTCATCCTCAAAGATAGAGTACACCCCTAAATCCTCCTCGACATAGTTTACATTAGGTTGTGGAGTGCTTTCTATGTAAGGTGAGACTATTCCTTCCCTTAGGACTATGATATTCTTTCCATTCTGAGGAACGAATAAGTGTGTCCCGTCAAGTGAAAGATATCCACCTGTCAAGGCTTGACAGTCTCTTTCGAGGATGATAGAATAATTACTTATCGGCATGTCAATTACCTGGATATTGAGGGTTGTCCTGATTTCAGGATGTGCGCACAGAACCAAAGTCACGTCTTTTATTTCGCCTATATTTGACTATTGTAGACTATTATATGAGAGCATGCTTCTAGAATTTTCATTGGTACAAGACAAGCCTAGTTCTTCCATAATAATTTTCGACATTACGCTTGGGCCCGAACCACTGTCAATTAGGAAACAATGAGCTATTTTGACCATAATCTTTACATAAATGAAAAATGGGGGATTTTTTACACAGTGTCTAAAATTATTTACACTTACTTTATTTACAATAGAATCCTCTTCTTTTACCTCTTTAGAGAGATTGTCTATGGTGGAAGATTTTCCTTCCATGAATTTATTTTAGATGATTTTGTTGCTTAGGGAGGACAACCATGTCTAGAAGAGTAACATCGACCTTGATATTATCCAATTGGTTGAGAATATTATATTTGGAAGAGGGAAGAGCGGGGAGAATTCCTTGACTATCATGAGGAGTCTTGGTGGCTTGTTCAATAGCACCTTGTGAAGATGATCTTGGGCTAGAATAAGTACGAGGGGGATCATATTTTCCTTTTGAAGCATAGGATTTATTCCTAGTGTTTATGATCATGACATCCTCTGGTTCTACCCAATATAGAACAAAAATGGTATTTTCAAGCCTTTTGCCAAAGATTTTATCTCTAGCACTCTTCTTTACCTCACAAGTACTTTCCTCATGATTTTCCTCGCAAAAGTTACACCAACTGTGAGGCATGATGGCTTTGGGATGAAATTTATTTTCATTGGGATTCCTAAAATATGGTGAAGAAGAAGATGATGCCTCAAGAGTAAGTGAAGGGACATTTCCCTTTCACTCATATGCTATCATTCGGTTATTCATATCATGTACAAGTTGTAAGAGGGCAGACATGTTTGTTTGTTTAATTGAGTCTCCCTTGGGAAGACCTATTCTTTCTAGTTGTTCTTCATACTCTAGACAGGTATGAAGAGAGGAACCAAGATTGTCAATAGATTTTTCTTCAATCCTATGAGGATAAGGGGAAGGTAGAGAATTATAGTAATGCATAAAATAGGCTTGGTTATGGGAGTGAATAAGTTCAGGAATTTGATTATACAACTTGGTGAAACGTAGGTTGAAATACTTGATAGTCTCACCGTCTTTGTACACAATGTTATTGTATTCACGTAATTGTTCAGCTGGGCTCTTACACTGCCCATAAGTGGATTTGAACCAGTAAAATAACTCTTCCCAAGTGGAAAGAATCTTAGGAGGGAGATCGAATAAATATGTCATTAATTTCCCTTCGAGAGAGTTGACGAACAATATCATACAAGTATCATTGTCATTAGCTCATATATTGTGACAGGCATTAGAGAATGCCACCAAGTGTTTGTTTGTAGTGACTATGTTATTTCTTGAAAACCTAGGAAGATGTTATTTAAATTTTGGTAACGGACGAGTGGTAGATGTTGTGTTTAAAGGGGAGGATACATGCCATGGGGTAGTAGTAGCATCTTCTTCGAATTGGAAAAGTCCATACTTCTTTATGACCTTGGTGGGGTTGGTAGTAGATTGGACAAGGACCCGATGGCTATACAAACTACCAATTGCTAACGAGGCTGAAGGTTGAGATGAATAAACACCTCTAGTGCCACCAAATCCACCCATAGATGTCATTTCGTAAATGATGGGTGAGGGCGAGAAATATGAACTAGCTTAATCAGACAAAGTTTTCCTTAGAGTACCTTGTTGGGTTGAAAAAACAGCATTCCTTCTTCCTATTTCAGCGATAGGAGTAATTTCAAGAGATAATCTTCTTCTTATCCTAAATATGAAAGGATTTAAAGACATGAAAAAGAAGATCAAAACTTTAGGAAAAAGAAATCTACAATTGATTCCTAGGTTTCCTTTGCCTAGCTTCCTAGTGTTCACGAACACTTATGTCTTGTTCAATTACTGCCCACGAGCATTCAATCTCATCCCGGGTGTTAGTGGTTTCTAAGATGGTATTGAATAAAGTTAAAGAAATGTTGGTTTGGTCTTTAATACCATGCTCAATATTAGGTTGCCTTGTAACAGTTATTGTCATGAGGATAAGAAATCAGTCAAAGAATTAAAAAAAAAAAAAAAAAAAAATACTCATTGATAATCATGAATACAATCAACCAGGGAGATATGGAAGATCTCCCCAGTATGGTCGAAAATAAATGTTGAGGAAAAGGTATGAATTGCCTTACTCAATCATTTTCAAATCTTGTCTGGCTAGGACAAGATAGTCGAGAATGTCACCCTTGGTTTTATAGCCTCAAAAATATTTTCTCAATCTGTAAGTATTAATTACTAGGATTAAGGTGGATTTATTAATGAAAATAATGTTGCAATATAAAATAAAGTTTATATAAGTTTTTGAAATATATATAGATTACAGAAAGTAAACATGGAGATCAAAAAGCGAAAAGTAACCAAGTCATAATTACACATATATAAGACAGAATAGCAATCTAATTTGTTTCATTCTGAGATATCAAAAGTGTTTTTCTCTTTACAAAACCCTTGTAAGGGCATGGACCAAAGTCTGATTTAGAGATCCTCAATGAACACCATACAAAAAAACTATCACAATCAAGCAAAACTAAAATTTATAATCTAGACCAACCTGCCACAAACTGCTGCCAATTTGACTCTACAAGATATTCTTTATCAGCCATGAAACTTAATTCACAAACAGACTAGAATACACAGAATATCAAGGATGGATCAACACCTCGAAAATAAGCATCTGAAAAGTTTGGTTCAGTCTCGAACATTTTTTACTACAATAAGACCCTATTTTCACAAAAAGAATTAGGTTTTGAATAAACTCAAGAATGAATGAAAACTGAAACCATCTTATGAAACCAAAATAGAAAACCTTAGTCTTTCTTTCTCCTTCTATTCTCCTCTTGTTTCTTCTTCTCATTCAGGGATTATTCTTTCCTAATAAGTTGAAATAGTTCAACTGTTTTCTTTAGTTAAGTTAGTTTGACTTAACTAATTAGTTTAGGAGAGGTAAATAATAATAATATAGTTAAGGGTCTTTAATTAATAATAACTAGGTAGGTGGGACCCCTTGTGACTCCTGTAAATATCTTCTTTTAAAATCATAAAATATAACACAAAAAGGATAATCATTTAAATCACCTACCACCCTTGTAACTCCCTTAAATATCCTCCAAAATGGATATTTTAAATATCAGAAATAATTTATATCATATCCAAATATATATATAAATATCCACATCATCCATATTATGCATATGATTCACAGAATACCAAAACAGAGCTTGTTGTCCAAAAAATCTGAAAACCAGTAGCATTGTCTTCATCAACTCAAATCATAAAAAAACACAATCTAAAAGCCATGCTTGCCACTATGGGAGGCAATTTTTCTTTTTCCACTGTTGTCCCCCTTTGATTTCTCGGAAGTAGCCCATGGTTGATTAGAACCTTGAGGTTGTAGTATGTTGATAACAGGGGAACAGACATCCTTCAAATGCATGCAGGAAGAGAAATCTTGAGGAATCATTCGAGAGAGAAGAAGGGGAGGTCGTTGCTTTTCCTTTATCTTGCACATGGGGAACATCAATTTTTAGTCTTTTACTAGCATGTGAAGATTGAACAAGTGAATCAACATGGGAAATCTAGACATTAAGATTGACAGGTGGTGGGAGATTCAATGACATACTGGGCCAACCATGATGGTGAGAGACAACTGGATTGACAATCTCTTTCCATCCATTATTTGCAAGGACTTTTGGTTGCAAGGACACATGTGGAGGAACGAGAATTCCAGGGATGTTCTGAGGTTAGAAAGGTGGTCTTTATGGTCGAGGGAGAACTATTCCATGACCAATCTATTGATACTGAGAGGGGGGTGAATCGGTATCAAGTACAATTTAAAAACCTTTTCAAATTATACTTAAACCATTCAATTATAGCCAATAAGAAATGAACAATAGTATAAGAGTCACACCATACACCACAATACACCATGCACAATATGTGAGAAATAATCAATAGTTATTGTTCAAGGGAAGTAATGACTTCCAAAGGTAGCTACAGCTTCCAAATATAAAGGGGGCAGTAAACATCCAAGAGGAAGATACAATCCTCCAATATCAAGAGAGTTTTGACCTGTCCATCCTTGCCCCTTCCTTCCACCCAAGAATATATGAGAGATAATAAAACTTTACATTAAATCATCACCATCAACCAACCATCACATAGAACCTGATATGCTTCATGAGACTTCTTCAATTTGTGCAATTATTCAATTCTTGGAATACTCTAATTCTGTAGATAATATTACTCAATGTATTCTCTGAAACTTCTCCAAGTTTCACTCCTTGAATCCTCCCCAAAAATAAGTTATAGAGAGAATGGTAGACCTTGTTCAATTCTCGTTTATTCAGGAGAGCGAACTTGTACAAAATTCCCCGCGCTCAATATTTAACATAATATTCTAAAAATCGCACACAAGAAACCAAAGTCTGTAATATTTCCAATGAAATTGGTCCCACATAATTTTTATTCTCTATGAATAAGTTATGACTGTTTTACCCAGAACACATGTTTATTGACTCGCTCCAAGACTGGTCAAAAACCCTCTCTTCCACGGAGTGTATCTCCATAAATATAGTGAATCAAGAGATGAAAATTTTACCACAAATACCTTTATATGTCTTCTCAATACCATAGAAATTTCACCATCTGAATCGTTCTAGAAAAAAATTTATAGCGAAAATGGTAAGATGACCTGTAAATAACATACCTTAGAACACATCACCAAAAGACTTCATCCTCCCTTGAAATCTGGCCTTCTTTACTTTTGATTTCCTCTGAAATTCAAATTTTGTTTCAAATGAATGTATAATGATATGTATTTATACCATTTATGTCACTTCCTTTTAAAATTAGGGTCGACCTGACACTTTCTTATT
>JASDQU010032291.1:0-10575 GCA_032191745.1 Picea mariana | reverse complement strand
TGTCAAGAGTTAAGGAAACTGTTAGACGCCAAAATTATCTTCCAGGTTAGACACTCTGCATGGGTAGCAAATTTGGTTCCAGTGAGGAAAAAGTCTGGCGAAATTTGCCTATGTGTAGATTTTAGAAACCTCAACAGAGCTTCAGAAAAGGACAACTACCCAGTCCCACCTGTTGGCGACGGAAGTCACCCATGGATTGCAGCAGGAGCAGAGCCCGACACCCATCAGTTTAAGTCACGATTTGTTTAATGGGGTGATCAAATGGAGGTTAACTCAAAGGATGTGGTTTTAACTCCGAAACTAGGCTAGGCATGCATGGGCAAGTGAGGTCTTGGATAACTTCATACAGTGAGTGGTAGTAAGGGTGAGTAGGGGGAAGACTTGTATCAGACAGATGCAAAGGTCTATCGTAAACATCAAGTTCCTAACAGACTGTAGAAGAAGACATCTAAATGCAAGATCTTCTTACATTCAAACGCAGAAAACCAGAGAATACAATAATACCACAATAAATCCTTTATCACAACATAATTGCCATAATTCGTGCGAATCAGTCGATCACGAACTCTCTCAGCATGAGATGAAATTAGATGTGATGAGAAGACTGTCTTTCATTAAACAAGAAATCTTACATACAGATGCATAACCAGGGAACTAGGGTGTTCGTTAAAAATTTACAACCGGGAGCTTCGCTCTCCCATTCCCCCTTTACCAAAATGGCGAAAACGCCTACATATACTCAAAAACAACCACAGCAGCAAAAACAAGATGCTGCATTAAAAACATTGTGTATGCATGTCTTCTGACAGTCTACGCATGCAGACTGGACGATTGTGCGCCTATGACAAACGCCATCTTAACTGTGTGTGGCTCCAGCAAGGGGAGTAGCCGATCTATTAAGTGTCGAGCTAGCATGTGCAGACTTCCTTCGGCTAGTTGAGAACTTGGGCATGGCTCTTTCGAAAAAAAGGGGATACAGGACCCTCTCGAGCAGACCGCCTGCCAGACCCGCCATACTTTGCAATTAATGAGTGGGGCGAGGTTTCAACCACCCCCTCTCTTCTTCATTTATTCCCAGCAGGTACCGGGATTTAGATCATGTCGAATCAGCGTCTGGAGAACACAGTGCCCCCCCCTCTAAAACTCAATTCGGTGCTTTTGGCCTCCCTTTTGTACAACCCTTTCTACTTTCTCGAGTGACCACAGGCCATGACCCCACGTCTAATTTCCAGAGTGCTTTCGGTGTTTCGGGGTTCGCAAATAGGAAGGAGCAGGTTTTCCTTCTATCAAAAACGCGATGGGCGAAATGTCGGGAGGGTCTAACGGTCGCCACGCGTTCCTCCAAGATGAACGGCTGAGATTGTTTTTTGGCGCTTTGGGACCCGAGTGGCTAAATGATAAACATTAGCGCCCCTCCTCTAGGCTTTCTCCTTTACGACCAGGCGCCAAAACCACGGGCCCAATTCTGGGCGCTATCGACATTTCAGGGTTCGGGGTTTCGAGAAGTGAAGTGACGAGGAGCGCTTGCCCCTCGAACTCTCGAATGACGACGTGACACGGATGTGCATCGCGCGTCCTTCAGATAAATGGCCCAAATAGTATGTTATTATAAAGGGGGCTCCCCCATTTGCAGGCTCGCTTGATGTGACCTGGTGCTAAGACCGTGAGCTCGGCTTTGAAGATCGCTTATCGGCATTTTGGGGTTCGGGGTTTCGAGATGTGAAATGACGAGGGAATTTTACCCCTTGAATTCCCAAATGCCAATATGCCGATGCGACCAGATCTTGCGCCACGCGTCAATGGATCGGACGACCCAAACTTAGCTTTAAAATATAGGTGCTTTCTCTTACACTATATATCGGGTAACTTGGCAGCCCTAAAATCCCGATGACCCTTGATCTACTTCGTGGATGGATCTCGGCTGCCGACAGCAAAACCTTGCTCGCTCGCTTGACTCGTAACCGGAGAAGAGATCCTTCCGCTGCTGCGCTTGGGTGTTTCCCGTTCATCCTGTAGACCTGGGTACCTTAGGCCCAAGACAAGAAATGTCTCTAACACCACCAATGGAGCAGCTCTTGCAGACCATTTCTAGCTCTGAGATTTTCTCCCTACTGGATGGTTTCTCAGGTTACAACCAAGTTCTGGTTTCAAAGGAAGATCGTTTGAAAACTACCTTCCGAACCAAGTGGGGAACTTTCGCATACAAACACATGCCATTTGGCTTAATCAATGCAGGAGTGACTTTCTAGAAGGCCATGGACATATGATTTCGGGGACTAATCAACAAGTGTGTAGTGGTGTATTTGGACGACATAACTGTGTATTCAAAGAACAGAGAAGATCACATCCAACACTTAACCCAGATTTTCGAAAGGTGTAGGAAATATGACATATCCTTAAACCCTAAGAAAACTATTTTCGGTGTCGAGGAAGGAAAGTTGTTAGGCCACATTATATCTCAGGCAAGCATCTGCATAGACCCAAAAAGGATTAAGGCTATAGCTCAGCTTCCATTACCTCACAACAAAAAGTCTATGCAATCATTCTTTGGGAAAATCAACTTTGAGAGGAAATTCACCCCTGATTTCACAGAAACTATCAAACCCTTACAAAAGATGATTCGTAAAGATGTCGAATTTAAGTGGGATGATGAACGAAAGAAGGCCTTCAGCGATATTAAGACTGCTATATCTCAGGCCCCCATGTTGCGAAGTCCTGATTTCAACAAAGATTTTATCCTCTATACTTTCACCTCCGATCAATCGTTAGCTGCAGTATTGACTCAGAAGGATGATGACAACAACGAGGCCCTAGTGTCATTCATGAGCACTAATCTACAAGGTGCCGAACTTAATTATCCTGCTATAGATAAGCAGGCTTATGCAATTTATAAGGGATTAAAACATTTCAGATCTTACATCCTCAAGAACCACACCAAAGTAATCGTGCCTCACCCTGCAGTTTGATCCCTATTTACTCAACAGGAGATGGGGGAAAGAAGAGGAAATTGGATGGCAGTAGTCTAATAATTTCATCTAGATATAAAACCTGCTAAACTAGTTAAAGGACAAGGGTTATGCAAACTTGTAGCTGAAGCTCAAGACCAAGTAAATAAAGACCCCGGATGGGAGAATGAAATGGCATTATGGTGTGGTGAAGCTTCATACATTTCCCCAGGACAAGAGTCTTGGTATGAGAAACTGACTTATCTCCTACACCATGGGACTTGTCCAGAAAACCTCAACCCTAGGGAAAGGAGAGCTCTTGGGCTAAAATCTGCACAGTATCGCCTCATCAATTCGGTACTCTTCTAGGTTAACTACGATGGGGTACTTTTAAGATGCCTCGAACGTGAAGATGCAGACAAAGTTCTGAAGGAGCTCCATGATGACCCTGTAGGTGGACACTTTGCAGGAGACACCACCTCTCATAAGATACTGATAGATGGCTATTATTGGCCCACTTTGTTCAAGGACGCTCACACGTACGCTCGAAACTGTAAAACTTGTCAAATAAGTGTTGGGAGAGAGAAGAGAGCAGCGGTCCCACTCCAACCGATGACCGTCTCTAGGACGTTTGAGAAATGGGGGTTAGATATCATAGGAGATATTACACCAAGCTCTTCAAAACAGCATAATTACATACTCATTGCCACCGATTATTTCACGAAATGGGCGGAACCCATTCCTCTAACTCATGTAAACGATAAGGTGGTAATCCAATTCATAGAACAACAATTAATCACAAGGTTCGGTGTCCCTTCTGTTCTTGTTTTTGATAATGCATCTTACTTTTCTTCCACTTTATTAATAGAGTTTTCCCTGGACAAAGGAATCATAATTAGATACTCTGCAAACTATTATCCATAGGGAAACGGAGTGGTAGAATAAAAAATAAGAACCTATTAAGGATTTTGAAGAAAACGGTTGCAGACAACCAGAGAAATTGGCATAATCTACTCCATAACGCTTTATGGGCAGATAGAGTTACACCCAAGGAAGCTATAGGAAATTCCCCATACTTTCTAGTATACGGACAGGAAGCCATCCTCCCGAATGGGTTATATCTCCCATCTCTTCAATTTGCTCAGGAGTCCAGGGGGCATCCCTCATCAACCTTACAATAAAGAATTGACACCCTGGTCATGTTGGAAGAAGAAAGGGAGAAAGATAAATCAAAATTCATATCCCACCAGCAGATAGTTAAAAGATGGCTTGACAATCATAAGGCTAAAGAGAAGAATTTTGAAGCAGGAGACCTAGTCCTGAAGTGGGACAGAGCAAACGAGCCTAAAGGCAAACATTCTAAGTTTCAGAATCTATGGCTCGGACCTTTCCAGGTGGCTGAGAAGATTGGGTTAGGCACGTATCGACTATATAATCTGAGGGGATAATCTGACGCTCTCCCAGTAAATGGTCAAGCACTTAAACAATATTTTCATTAAAAAATAATAATAATAATTTTGTTTTATTTTTTCTTTGATGTGTCGTTTTATCTTTTGCATTTTCACCTTTTTTTTTGTCTTTCGTGATCATCCTTCCAATATTTTAAAAGATTATGTTTAGCAAGACAATGGTTGACCTCAAATCATGCGACATAGCGAACTCTGTTCCTAACTCATCACTCACATACAAACACAAGAAACGATGGGGAACCTATGGCTGTTTCAAGGGGTTTTCCACCTAACCTACGCAAAGGAACAACTTTGGAGAAATGCGGAAGTGTCTGCTTAGTGGTTTGGTAAGACTTTAAGGGAAAGAAAGAAAGTTGGAAATGACTACATGCACCTCAGAGACAGAGCTAGTAAGCTTCACCTTAATCAACTCATATTTTTTGCAAATAACAAACGTCCTCCTCTCCCGCTCGCTCAGGGCATTCTACCGAAATAAAAGTAAACTACATCAAATGAGCGCACAGTAGGAGAGGGTATGCAAATATCTCCATCGGGGCTATGGACGCTCACTGGCAATGGAGCAATGTGTGTGACGTCGGGGTGACTTCGTCGGGGCTATAAACGCTCACTAGCAGTGGAGCAACACCGTAGCAAATGAATGAAGGTAACAAAAGTGCTTAGTGTCTGTGAATGCTTTACTAGATTCTTGTCAAAAGAAAGCGTTGGTCAAGGTCACAAGAAAAGAAGGTGGAATGAAGGTTAAATCCCCATAGGCAAATCCAGATGCATCAACCATGAAAATTCCAAATGCAAAGGTAAAAGAAGCTCTGATGAAAACCAGTTAAGTTCCTAATCAGTTTTTGGATCAGCCGAGCCCGAGGAAGGAACATAGATTATGCTTTCTCCTAGTAAGTCTCCATTTGTTGAACACTCAACACACCCTAAAAATTCTATGTCAAATTTCACTTTTTGGGTACCACTTGATCTTTTGCACTGTCTAATTCGACTTCATTGTGAAAATTGTTGCCTTTGCTTATCGTCTTGACTCTCATTAAGTCTTTCAAAGTTTGCTTGAATCTATGAAAACTCATGACTTAAAAGGGCTCAACTTTTAAATAAAGAATTAAACAGCCAAAACATTTCACCCGATGCACCCAAAATCAACATCGAAAGGAATTAAAAGATAAAATAAAATCACGCAAAAAAAAAACCGCAGTCGTCGAGCTTCGATCTTCACCGGCATCGGCAAAAGGAAGTTTTCTTTCGTGACAAGTATCACATGTGGAAAATCGCCGACAGCCGATCCCCTTCGACATTGGTAAAAGGCGAAGAGAGTAAATGTTAATAAAGGAAGAAATGATATCGCCGATACCCGATGCGCTTAGCAAAATCAGAGAAGATTAAATCGCGACGAACGTTCGGACCACATTAAAATTTTTTCTTCGATCGCTAAATTCCGAAACGTTTTGGCATCGGAAGTTTTTAGGAAGCTGATCCACAGGAAAACTAGTGGTAGGTTTGTTCCTGGTCACCGACCCCGATACCTTGTCGGCTAGACAAGTAACGGTCTTCGGTATAAGATCGTCGTGTGGTAGGGAGGAAAACATGCAAAGCAACTCAGAGCACCACTGAGGATGAATTCAGAGTTATATTAGAGGAAATATGGTATCTCTAAACGACGCGAACAAAGGGCGCTACACAACGAATCCCAGGCTCGAAAATACATTCCAAATCAGACAGGAAAAGATATGGACAAAGAACACGAGAAATACATACGCAAAGAAAAGAAACGATACATCCAACCGCTACAACCAGAATCTTTTCATCAAAGTTTCAGGACTTTTACATTAGATTTCAATCAAGCTCAAATTACATACAATAGACATTGTTTACACTATGTGGCCAACCAACCTGGTTTACATTAAAAACATGAAAATCTTCAACATTGTTGAGATTTGTGCCATGTCTGAGAATACAAAATAAAGTTAATTAATCATGTCTCTTTGGTGCGCTCTCATGGATCTCGTGGACTTTCTCCCTAGCTACTTCATGTTCTCTTAGATATTTCATATTATGTTCTTCCGACGCCCTTTGTGCTTCGTGCAATGGCGAGTTGTGCTTGTTTTAGCTGTTGATTCGGCTCTCGAACATTAGAGCCCGTGGCATCCGTCCTCCTCATTCTGCTCCCACTTTTGACTTCAACAGACTCTAGCCGAATAGTGTGCATAAGTAATTCCTCGACAACCGATCTTGCACATGGCTCGCTTGGGATTTGGGTTTCCCCAGCTTCCTTATTCTTGCTAGGCCTTCCCCTTCTCCGGAGTATCTGTTGTTGGGAAGGCATGTCTTCCAACATCTTTCCTTCCAACACAAGTTCTTCCACTCTAGCCTTCGCACGGTGGGATATCATCATTTTCACGCGCAAGTCAGAGCCTCCCTTTGAAACCTTGGGAATGCCCATTGCAAGTAAGAACGAATCCCAAGCACTATGGGGCTCAAGCCTGGCACTTCTATTGCTTCGCGTGCCCTTTCTTATGTTTCGAGGAGTTACCATGGTGCGACAAGTATCTGTCTTATGCACGGGGAACTTGGCGAGGGCCCAAAGTGGAAAACTTGATCAATCTGGGCTCCTGAGATAAACTACCAACAGTGCATAAGCTTGACAGGTGAGTAGAACGAACATAACATACAGAATTTATAACAGAGTGAGCAGTGGCTGGAAACGTGCCACGGAACATTGAATTCATGGCGATTGGATGTTTTGGAGCAAACTGAAGATTTTCTATGGCACATTCACGCGACGAGTACGTCCGGGGCGTGTGAGATATAGCCAATAGGAGTTGTAGGGCGTGTGTGGTACGATCGTCGTGATTTTTCATCCCCCCCAGCCTTCATGATGAGATGATGGTGGTGGTTGCACTTGTTGATGTGACTTATGTTTAAACAACTTTTCTTGACCTGGGGCGCCTAACGAATTCCCTTATGACACTTTTGGAACATACTCGTACTCTTAACACATGTTTGACTCTAACATCCTTTCCCGACTCCACGGGCCAACCGGCCATTGGCATAACTTCAGCTCTCATATTATGACGTACTCGATCTTTCATGTTGTGGCATGCAGATGTGACCCAAATAAGATCCACCCTAGATAGAGAAAAAATGATGGTGCTAACAGAAGCAAAGCAAGCAATTCAAAAGTTGCAGAGGTCTCGTAAGTATCAAATAACCAGGTTTTAAAAAGCTTTACAAGTATGTACCAGTTTGGATTCTCCGTGCTTACACTTTATACATGTATTTTACCAAGTGTTTCTTTATACGCAGTCTCTAAAATATTTTAATTTTGATTGCAGGAAAGATACCTCCGAGTAGTGAGCAAGAATGGCTCGGGAGCCTCATCAGGAGATTCAAGAAAATGGGCCAAGTGCGAGAAGAGATCGGTCAAAATCAACAAGGCAATGAAGGAAATCGGACTTCCCGAGTTCGGCACACCCGATGACTCATCAACTTGCACAACATAATCAAATCGCACACTCAACAAGATTCATCTTGGGCTGAAAAACTAGCAAAGGTGACAGACACAACGCCAGGTCAGGTGCAACAGTTAATGGAATATCCAATCAAAGATCAAGTTGTGCCACAATAGTTAAGTGCCAATATAAGCCAAGTATCGGGCACATGCGGTAGAGATAAGGGAGATTCACTCGGCCCCGATGGAACAGCATAGATTCCCATACGCCAATACCTGCGAGGATCTGTCGATTTGATGGTCGAAGTACGAGAAGAGTCACCCTCTTAGGTGATATCTTGAGATCACTTGGAAAAGACTCATAGGAGTGAACGCCATGTGGTGAATTCATTTTACTTATTTGCAATTTAGTTGTTATTTTTAGTTAATTTTATGTTATAAACAGGGACATCGACCGATTAGTTAACGGTCGATGGTTGTTGCAAGAAACTCTCATTTTTGGTTTTGTTAAGAACTATTTCGAAGCTGCCTTTAATTAAGAAGTCCTTTTGGACCAGAGACAAGTTTATGTTTTCATCAAATGTGTGTATGATTGGATGTGAAGAAGAACTATTTCCTATTATGTCTCATGAATGGATGCAATAACGAGTAAGAGCTATTAAATCTATTGATAAGTTATCTGATGCAATGTTTTACAGTTCTTTCTTTAATGATGAGAATGAATCATTGTGTTATTATGTGATTAATGATTAGATTTGAGAGAATTATTTTGCTTACCGTTGTTTATCACATGCTTGTTTTCTTTTGATAATTTGTGTCTCGGTCAGTAATTGGAATATTCACATGGTTAATGTATTAGTACTAGACATGTGGTATACGATCGTTGTCTACATGCTAGGGTGTAAGGGTTATCCCAAGCCCAACCTCTTTTCTAGTAGTTAAAGTTTGTTCCCATTTGCTTCCTTGTTGGTTTATATCGACTTTCCATCTTATACCAGTCCCACCTAATAGAAAATACAAAAAAAAAGAACGTTTGAACAGAAGGAGAGGCCTTCACAAGAAAACATAAAGCTCGTCGATTAATTGGCCGGATCGCAAGATCTGGAGAACCATTCCACTATTAAACATTGCAGAGTCTAATTGGGCCTCGATGGCGGGTTTGGTACCTACTGTTGAATTAAAAGGATTTAGGCCCCATCAACACGACCCTAACTTTCATGAGTTGGAGAAGTCTCAACACTTATCCATTTTTCCCTTCGCGAACTCGTGGGCTCACGGAGGTAATATTCTACGATACTAGCTCTCTTGAGTATGAAAATTCTCAACACTTAGTTGTATTTGCTTTCTCAGACTTGCATAGATGGGATTCTATGATCCTAACTTTCATGAGTCCAAGAAGCGTCCACACTTAGTCATTTTTCCATATTCTACTGACACATGGGGTGGTACATGTCATACGTATGACTTGACATATGACATCCATAATCCCTATGGTCCCTTGTCTAATTCTTCCAAAACTACGTGACACATGGCCCCTTCTTATGGTGATGCATGGCCTCCTTCCATCAAGACACATGGCAATGTTAGTCAGTAGGGTACATCGTGGTGACGTCGCATTTTTCCCTTGGGTGCATTCCAATGAGATTTGCTAAGATATATGATGGATTTTTCATTGCAGCCTCACCCTAATGGAAGTTCTAGATCATCCCTTGGGCTTCCAAGGTCATTATGACCAGGAGGATCCAATCGTGTTACTTTCCACGGAACCAACTGTCCAATATTGTCCACGTTCACTACCCGACAGGTCAATGGCCCTTGTTAATTTCGAAGTAGGGCTTTGTGCTCAGCGTCGATGAAGGGTCGGGATCTTTCCCTTCAACCCAATTGATGACTGAGGTCGCATCTCAACCACGTCTTGATAAAGGGCCTGATTTTATTGATCATTCCAAATCCACCACCATGATTCTTCTGAAACAAATTAGGGTTTCTTCACTAACTTAATAGTCCACGCATGGACTAGCCATTTCATGGATACCTTTCTTTGAGTTCTTCTCAAGCCTTACCAAACCTCGAGGGTGCTCGTGCATGACCAAGGTAGTCCATGGTTTCCTCAGGGCTTATTCACAATACCTTATTCTTTTAAAGATTTGGTGGATTTGGGCATTCCAACATCGTGGCGCATAGGGTATGTGTGCGTGTGTGTGTGTGTGAGAGAGAGAGAGAGAGAGTACATGCATATGCCATAGGATTACAAGAATACACACAGTGAGTAGGGATGTCTCTCCCCTCAAGTTAGTACAGAGACCTTGAATTATACGCGTGCATAACAATCATAAAGATTTGTATCCTTTCCAACCATATTTGGATTGATTACAAATAGATTGTCTTAATACATAACGATAAAAGAACTTTTTGTTTACAAGCAGCAAACAATCCACATGGACACTATGTGCAAACAATCCAACTTCAGGGACTTGATGAGCTACATACAGTAGCAAATCGATCACAGAACCTTTAAAGGGATCAGAAGACCTTTAGAAAGTGCAACTGCAGAAATCCACCACGAGTTACAACAGTAGTAATCAGATTATATACTCTAAATGTAATAGGAATCCATCATAAGTGTATATGCAAAATGTAATTTTGTTCTCAACTGATGAAATCAAATTACGCTTTTTTTCTTTGGAAAAAAAAAAACAAGACACGCAGCTTT